>JAPZDZ010000004.1:15396693-15409117 GCA_029783805.1 Acanthurus tennentii
GATGACAACTCCTGCTCTCCTGAGCCCCTCCTCTGAAACACCCCTCCGTCTTGCAAATGCATAACTGGGATTATTAAACTGTCAGGACTGATTATGTTAGCAAAATAAATAGGTTGGACTCCAGCAGCCTTGACTGGAAATGGATTGCACCTGCGGCTCTGATGCAATCTGAGAGGTCAGTTTCTCATCATGAGTGGGAAACTCTTCTGCTTGACACACATCCAATGTAAACAAGGCCCGCAGTCACGCCAGTCTCGTGCTGCCATCAAAACAAACAGGCCAGGGCCGAGTGTGGACACATGGCATACGCGGCTTAGTCCCCTCCATTGACAGCCTAATTCCCCCCTCACCGCCTCATAAAGGGGTCTATTGACAGCCCTTCCTGAGCCCTGCTCACACATAAGTGACCCTCATTGTGAAAATATGTGTACCATCGTTTGGGGCAAGCTACAGCCTATTGCCCTTCCCTTTAAAATAACAACATTTGGCTGAAACGGCATTTTGCCCCTTTCCTGTCATGATACTGTGACTCAGGGCTTTTCCAACTTTTACTGTAGTTTGTAAACAAGGAAGTCGTAAACACTGAGGAGTGTTGCAAATTAGCTAGAATAATTTAATTTGCGAAGTATTTGACATCCTTAATGTTGTGCAGCAGCATAACAAGTTTGACTGTACTCGCTTCATTTGATACATTTATGTAAAAAACAGGCATGTTTCTAGTCTAAACAGGTGAGTCCATCTGTTAAAATACTCAGAATTCTTTCCCCAGTAACTCCAGTCCGGTGTTTTTATGCTGGTCTGTGGTCTGAAGGGGAAAGCACTGCAGGTGGACCTAAAAATCTGATCCTCCCTTCATGTTGGAAAAGGCTACCTAATCCCTTTTGTTCCACCCCAAGAGTCTGTTTCAGAGACAGGCGAACCCGCTGTAACCCAAAACTGGTGACGCAAAGCAGGACATTAAGCACTTCTTGCACTTATTTATTGATGGATCTTTAAAAACAACTTTTTGAGCTGGTGTGGTGGAGGCCACCATGTGAGGGATGGTGGACACAGAGAAGACTAGAAACAAATAAGCTCCAGAGGAATGGTGCAAATGTCACATTGTTTGAATAGTTTTGGTTATATTCAAAGTTATTATGTCATGTACAGTTCTAGTATGCTGACCAATATTTATTTGTAGGTTTGTTAATGTACTTACATCGGGGGAAAATGCGACTCCGTTAATTGATTAAGCTGTATTTACTGAAACTGGGATTAAAGATTTAGTAAAAGTTGAGGTGGAATCAGTCAGAGAACTACTCGAGACATACAGCACAGGACGCATTTTAATCCAACACAAAGCCAACAAAAGTCAACAAAATGACAGGTGTAATTAAAGCTCCTGAGCTGTATTAGCTTCCAGGTTGTGGACAGATTATACTCTACATCATTCCTGTTATCTAAGAAAAAAAATATTCCAGGGATTAATAATCCAGGGTCGGTGTAACTCAAACAGCAGACGCTCAGTGGGAGGGAGAAGCAGCCCACCAAAACAAATTATGAAATGAAAAGTTCTTTCATAACAAAACATCCTGCATCAGTTTGCATGCAGGAGATTAAACTACATACTAAACTATATTACATTATATAGTACAGATAGCATACTGTATATACACAAGCCTGAGGGCAAGGCTAACAAAACTAAAGAAAGTCCCTTTCGATAATAAGTATAATTTCACTAAGCTTTTGTTGCTGAACTAAAAAAAGTTACTTTAAATTTGGCTCTAAATTTCGATACAAATGTCTTCAGTTTAACTTCATGAGGATTTTCTACTTTCACTTTGGTTTGACTTTCTGGAATATACAAAGAGTAATTCAGGATTCACTGCCAAGCAAAACTTGCCCATCTAATTTTTACGATAGCATAATATGACACTGCAGTCTTCACTGTACTCATCTTGGCAGAGCAACCCAGTTCTGTGTTACACACCTTTGGTTTCCAGCTAAAAACTCAGCACAGTAACATCTGTCAGCAAAGACTTCCTTTCTCTTTCTCCTGTGTGTGTCTGTGTCATAATGAAATATGGGGACAGGTCAGAGTCTGGTGAGAGACAAGCCTTGAACATCTTATGTAACAGTACTCTCCCAACCTGTATGTTCTCCCTCTGCAGACCTGCAGAGGAAATTAATATTTTAATCTCTTGGCCAGATTCAAAGAGCAGTTCCCGCTCTCGCAGGGCAGCGGATAAATAAGTCATGAGCTGGAGGTCTGTGTGACAACAGCGCTGGACAGACAGACACAACAACACACGCCGAGAGGAAGCACACAGCTCAGGGGGTTTGGCAGCCACTTTGGAATGGGATGTGAGTGACTGATGGCCTGTGAAGTTTAGGTATAAATACCCAAAAGCTGCGGATTTACAGGCCGAACAACCAGCTCCATTCAGACGGTGTAGTTAACATGCTCTGCGGAGCAGCTGCACGCTGCAGACATTAAATTCACTGACTGTGTAAAAGCATGGCAACACTGCTTTCCTTCAAGACATAAAAATTAGGTCACTCCCACCACATTACCGAGAGCATGATGCAGACAGAATCCATGAGTGGATTCAGGCGCCACACTGTGGTCAATCTCAGCAATTGAAACTATGTGTGGTTTATGCTACAGATGCATCTGTTGCACTCATATGAACCCAAAAGAATATGATTCTCTATGATTTTTTTTCCCCCTAAAATTCATTATTGTGCAGGAGCTAAAAAACACACCAGTGAATATAAAAGTAAGAAAATTTTATAGCAGCCTTCTCAACCTCAGTCTACACAGGGTTAAATTGCATCACAGGAAATCATGTGCATTTGCAATAACAATAATGTTGTTACAACATATTGAAGCTATTTCCTCTGGGAAATAAAGTGAGGAAGGCTGAACCGTATACTTTTCTTAGAACTATTTATTGTGTTAAAATAGTTAAAATGCTTGATTTAATCTCTTTTATGAGATGATTTGTCCATGTCAATGCACAGCACTGTTAACAAGCACATTTCTGCATTGTTGACTTAACAACTTGCTACCTCATAACAGTTTTACATATCCAGGTTTGAACACAATTTCTCCATACATTCCAATAAACAACACTGCTTCATGAAAAAAAAAGGAGCACACAAAAAAAACAAAAAGGAGGGATGTTAATATTTTAAGGTCCTTACAGATTTTTATACACCTTGTTGATCCATAATCAACAATCTCAGACATGTTCAGGTGTAGGTGATACAAGTGAACACTGTGCTGGGATGTTATACCTTAATCAGCTACAATAAATTGTAGTTTTATCTTCAAAACAGAGCGATTCCTTTGGAGGACTAGGAAGGATTTTTTTAAGACAGAAGTGGTAACAAAGTGACAAAATGTTAAGAGTTACAATTAAAAAAAATAATAACTTAATGTGTAGGAATGAAATATGAAGGACTGTACAATTATCCAGTCATTATACAGTATTCTGCATCAACAGATTCAAGATGATAAAAGAAGACATCTAAATCAGTTCTATATACTCTATTTACAGCTAAATGTAAAGCTTTTTTTAAATTTGCATTTTGATGCAACAAATGTTTTGTTCAGTAACTGTCTCCAATTTGTACTTCAATGTAAAACCATTATGAGCATTAGAGCTCCCTTAAAAACCTGGCATCAACATGTATCTGCCTGTTGTCACAGAGGGGTTTTGCTGTGGTCATTGGTAAAAGCTCCTCTGATGAACCAATACTTCATTCATGCAAACATTTCAAAAGGACACTTCAGATACATTACTAGTATTAAAACTAAATGTTACATTAGATTATATAAATAGCCACTTGTGTGAAAATAAAAGACCAGGCAGCATGCATTGGAGAGCAACATGTGACATCCGAGGTGCAAGCATGCACAAGTACATGGGAGTGGTTAGTTTTGGCTCCAAAACTCTGACTTTGAAATTAACCAACAATGAGGTTTCAGCTTTGAAAGTGTTTATATTCAAATTTGTGCATAAATTGAAGCCTTTTTTATGTAAACGGTTTAAAAAAGGGCTGCAACTCCTCCACTGCTCCCAAATCATGGATGTGAACACGTCCAAAACCCCTTTAAATAAAAAGATTACAACTCAACCTCAAAGTTAATTTCTCAGTTTTTTGGAGTCAAAACATCACTGGGAAAATGCTTGCAAGCTGCACAGGAATTATTGCTCGGTGCAAATGCTACAACTAGCTAGAATGCTGTATAATACAGTATTTAGACATAGCCCAGGATGTGATACATGTTAATGCCAGGTAATATAAGGGCGTATGATATAATTACTGTTATTTGTTAGATCCAGTGTGTGTGTGTGTGTGTGTGTGTGTGTGTGTGTGTGTGGTGTACCAGTCAATACATGATTCAGAATTCCTAATATTTCTACAAAAGTCTCACATAAGTAAACGTTAGCAAAAAAAGAGTCCTCTTCCAGATTATTTTTTCTGGTATATATTAAAAAAAACACGAAGACTGACCAGTTTTACCCTTTTCAGTTTTCCCAAATCAAGGTAGCTCCTAGCATATGAAACTGAGGCAGAGTTTGTCTGTCAGCTGACGCTGGGGTTGGTGTCTCTTCTACTTCCACACTGTCAGAGTTGGCTTTCTGATTAGTGGCTTGTTATTCATTTTTCTCGTACCGTAGTCAAGCTTATCCTGTAGTGTGAGATGGAGAATGGAGGAAGAGTGGGGCTCCGAAGTCTTCTGAGGAAAAAAATCACTAAGTATACAGGGTATACTGCTTGACAAGGCCTCTGGCGCTCCCATTCCCAAATATATTCCTGAGTTAAATCCGTGCATAGTAGTAGTAGTAATGATGAGTGTGTCAGTAGTCACAGAAATGGCTTGCTCTCACACCCACACAGTTTCTGCCAGACAAAGTTAGTTCATTGTTCATTGTCTCAAACGACCCACTAGTAGATGATGAGACGCTCCCTTTCTGTACCAGCATGGCGCTGATTGGCAGCAAACACCTTTGCTTTGTTCACAGGAGGACCTGTGAAAAAGAGCATATCATATTTGATTAAAAACTGTTAAATCTGTGCTTAAATGTTGTATGTTTGGTGCCTTTTCTTTGTAATATGTGACATTACTGACCGATATAACTAAGCAGCACAGGGAGGAAGATGAGGCCATGTGTTGCCCCTAACAGCACAATGGCCAAGTACATCCTGAAGTAGAAGACCTGGAAGATCTGCGACTTGGAAAGTGCCAGGATTATGATACCTCCAAACTTTGTTAATGTGATCCCACTGAACACCTGTGAAAATGAAACATTGTCATTAATTATCAAGAAATGTGATGCAAACTAGTTTGCAACTGGTTTGATGTCAAAAAATGCTGAAACCTGATTGTTCCCAGCTTTAACAGATATGTAAACAAGGTTTTTCTTATGCAAACGCATCCTGCCTAACAAGACCGTTCGACTCCTTGTTTACTTCCTCATGTGAACATGGAAGAGGTGACGTTAGACTTACAGAGCTGCCCATGTGAGCCAGGGCTTCCTCAGCTCGCTCCACTCTGTTCCTCTTCATACTGATGGAAAAAGCTCGCACGATATGACTGCAGAACTCCACCGAGATACCACAGCTCTGCAACAGAGGACAGCACACGACTCATCATCATCATCATCACATGGAAATGTCTAAATAAAAGCCTGCCTTGTGAATAAATATTTTGTTGTTGAGATGAACAGCAAGTTGCTAGAATGAGAAATTTTCCTTGTGGCTATGACCGCATTATATTAATCAAAATCACAACAAGGACACAGAAATATTACTTGAACAATCCCTTAGGATGAACTGCACAAGGGGTCAGGCAACCAGACAGATTATAAACAAGTCTAGAGTTCAAAGGAACAGTCTGTGATGCAAACCATTCATGTTTAAAATACAGAAGTGTGGCTCTTATCGCTCTTAAACTGATGGACAAGTATTTATATTGTACTATCCAACAACAAAGCTTAATGATTATTTATATCAGTAACAATGGCAAACACAGATATATAAGCATAAGCATTTCCTTCATATAATGATGTGTTTAGTGAGCTATGACTCTTTCGATCTATTAGTCAATACTTTTTTTAGATTTATTTAATGGTAGTTCAGCCATTACAGGATTATAATTTAGAGTGGAAAAAAGGAAACATTTTGACATTAAATTTTAGATGCTATAATTAATAAAAATTGTTTAATTTACAATCACAGGATAAATGCTGTAAAAGAGTTGGAATTTTCTGCTTGAAAAAAAGAAGAGTTTTGCTGAAGTATCTTTTTCTCTTCTTAAAACTTAAATTTTTTTTTTTTGTTACAGTTACTTTGGGATACTATTCAGGCTTGAAAATGTTAAGCATGTTTCGTGTTGTCTCTCACCATGACCAGGTTCACCAGGGATACAGCATTGAGGCTGATACTCCACAGCCACATGACACCAAACATGTTGACCAGTATCATCGCGATGGTGATGCTGACAATCACAGCTGACCACAGCTCGAAGCCCAACAGCACCGTCGTCACAACAAATATGGAAGCCAGCGACACACCCAGGTTAAAAGCTGTGTCGTGCACAATTGTGAGGTATTGCTCATAGAACACATAGAAGACGCTGTAAAGGAGGAAAAGATATGTTAGTGAGCAGCCTTTAAGAAATCCTGATAGACCAGTATGTGGGTTATACAGTAATATTAGTACTAAGAATATTTTTGATTCATGTCATATTCATGTTCTTTCAATCAAAGTTTAATCATCTGTGACCCAATCCTCTGATACATTTCAATGGAGACTAAAAGTCAATTTATTCTAACAGTAAAGTGCCAGAGCAAATTTAATTTCGTATCCAAAAACCACTTTTTCTTGAACTATTTGTCCTGCATCAGCGGTTGTGATGGTGTGACTCTTGTCACATATTCTACATGGGAGAATTATTTCAGTTCTTAAGATCGTACGTCAGCAGTACCGCTATTTCTGATGTTTTATTTGCTCTTTGCTTATCTATGACCCAGTTACCCCTTAATACCCTTGAACCTTGAGCTTAAGTCAAGCAAAACCTTGGTTAAAAGCATTTCACCATAGAAATCTTGAGCAAAAACATTAAAGCAGTGGTTGAAACTGAAACTATTGTCATAATAATGACAATGATTAATTGGAGCAGTAAGCGCAGCACGAAAGGACTTACCTGTAAGCAAAGACTTTGTGGTCCATCGACTGAGTGATGTTGTCAGCCAGGATTCGAGCCATTTTTAAAGCATTTATGTAGTCTGGAGACTCCCTCATGATGGTGTGGAAAGTCATGAAGTAAGTTGCTCCGACCCCCATGTCATTGGGATACAGGTCAACGGCTGAACCGTAGGCTGCGTGACCTCTGGTGGAGCGTAGATGCAAGTTGAGACAGATAGCAGAGTAGAAATTGTCAGCCACAATCAACACAAGAAACTGGTAGACTGTGAAACTCCAGACCACAAAAGAAACAGAAGTGAAAAGGGAAAGCAACAACATATCATGTGTTTTCATAAAAACCACAAAAATAAAAGAGGCAGAGCCATGAAATTACCCTTTTCCACACTTAGGGTTGGGATTGTCTGACAGAAACATGGGCAGAAACCGCATGAAGTCCTCTCCTTCTGGCCTCTCTTTCCCACTAGGAGTCATGGGTCGGCAGTGTACACAGGTGGGATCGACCACTGCAAAACAATATCAGGAATGCATTCAACCTTTCAACCAACAGCCCCGCAGAGATAAACAAATTAGCTGTGAGACAGCCAAGAGTTTAAAAAAATAAATGAAAAAACAAATAAGGTCGCATTTTGAGGTTTTGGTGTAAAAAAAAAAAAAAGATTATTTTTGAATTAAGGTCCTTTTTTTAAAACTGAAGCAACTTAACTGAACAAACACCGAGGTAATTAGCACTGAAAAGGCCACTTTGAAAAAACAAATGCACTAATGTGGCTAATGCAATTTATAATATAGACAATGAATTTTAAAGACTTGATTGATTCAACCTTTCAATATTATTTGTTTTACGGTTCTTTAAATGAGGTTCTTGCTGTTACTCAAGTGACTTTTAACTGTGCACAAGTCATTTTATTAACTATTGATCTACTAATAATAAAATACAACAACTTCTGCTTTATTAAAAAATACCAAAGTTTTGGTAATCCAAAAAAATCTGTTTAGATTGTTTCATACTCTAACAATAATTACATTAATGCTTTGTCTAGTTTTGCTATATTTTTTATTGTTTACTTTTTTTTCTACTGGATTATGTGCTTACATATTACTTGTGTTACTACATTTAATGTGAAAAGGCAGCATGAATGTTGAAATTGTGTCACACAGCAGCCTGGAACACCTGGGTTATGGCGCAAGCATTCACAGTATGTTGACATTGGATAAAGATTTACCAGAGGCGTTGCAGAAGATCCCAGTGCTGTTGTAGTAACGACAACAGGTGGACTGTGGCTTCACCCAGTCAAAGTAGTCATCAAGCCAAGAGGAAGGTGTGAAGGCAATGGTTGTGCTAAGGGTAAAAGAAAAAGTGAAATTGAGCAGATCATATAGTTATAGGTAAGATTAAACTGGTTTAGTCATTTTTATCTTTAAGAGAAATGCTGTTTTGTGCCGTTAAACCATCTGTGCTCTAACCTGTTCATAGCTCTGACTTACTAGTTGCTGATGAGTGAGGCAGTGTAGACCTGCTGGACCAGAGAGTTGTTGTTGCAGCCCACTCCTCCACACACAATATTCTGCCCCTCTGGACTACTGTAGTTTAGACCGTCCTCGACCACAAAGTACACTGGAGCACCGGTGTGGAGATACTCGCTCAAGTTCTTGAAGTAGTCCAGCACGTACGAGTCCTGGATGGAGAGACAGATCATTAGAATAGACCTGCACAGGTGTAGGAATACAATGCAAGCCAAGGCTATTATGCAAGTTGAATAAAGAATAATGTTGCGAAAAACATGTTATGGGATTAAAACAATAATGTTGTATGACATGCAATTGATTGAGCTTCTTGCTTTATGGACAGCAGCAGTAAAATCTCCTGCAAAATACTAATAACTCCTGCTAGAAATAAATATGAAGTATTACCACTCTACCTTACATTTTATCAGATTTAAGCTGTGACCTTAACACGCAGTTATCAGAGAAACTACAATCACTCACATCCGGCATGGAGAGTTTCTGGTCCAGTCCAATGTCTACTTTATCTACCACAGCAATGCTGAATGAGAGTATGCCCACAAACACTGCCACCTAAACAAACAGGGATAAACAAAACAATTAAAATATAGACAACAACCACGATGCTCTACTCAGTGAAAAATATGAGTCCAAGTAAATCCATCAAAACACTGGAACAAAACATGACACAGAAAATCTGTAGAGACAGATGTGCATGACTGGCTGAGTGTCAGTGAGGTACTTACTATGATGGGTCGCATCCACTCTTTGAGGATGAATGGGGCATAGACTTTCTTGAAAAAACGGAAGAGGATGCTATCTGTCTTTGTTTCCTGACCTTCTGGCAGCTTTACACAGCAAATAATGTCGAGTCGATTCCCCTTTTGAACAGAACAGAGAAGGCAGCATTTAATTAAGTGTAAATAAGTATGTACCAAATTTTAAGGTTGATTTGTCTAGAACAATGCTTCTGTAATGTTTTACTGTGGCCCAAGAGCAAGTTTTCACTGCAAACGATCATCACACATAAGCTGAACCATTTAATCATTTAAATTAGCTTGTGCAGTGATCAGTAGGATAAAAAAAACCCTCTGATATCTGTACAACATTAAACTGCAGCTGACCTCATTATTAGTCATCTGTGACCCCTCTCGTGTCATGATTTATGTCACCACCATTTCCCCAAGTCTCACCTCCTGTCTTCTGGCGTCTAGGCCGAGCAAGCTGACAAAGCAGCTGATCTGCAACAGGAAATCAATAAAAACGGCCAAGCCAGCAAACAAAGAGAATGTCCTCACTGCAGGCATGTTAGACAGGGCTCCTACGGAAGACAAAGTCAACACTTTTATCAGCATGTGACTCACCAGGAAACTACGGCACTTTTTGCAGCAACACTGTCAAGTGTTTTTACAAGGACAGTTTTCTTATGATTCAGAAAAACATGTAGTTTCATATGGATTATCTTTGTGCATAAAAGGTGTAATAAAGAGCATTTTTGCACATAAAGTTCTCTCTCTCCAGGAGAAAAAGAACCTCAAGCTTGTTTTTATCTCTCAAAACCAATAACGCTGGTCTTGCATGTCACTAAACCCAGGATATAGTGAGGCGCTCTTGTGAAATACTACAACGGAAGGGGAGGGGAGGGGAGAATGCCAGCTGACATAGTCATCCAATGGCTGGCTCATACCAACAGTCAACATCCAATGAGTCAAACGGGTATAGGCTTAACTATCTATTTTACCCAGGAAGAAGGCCACTGTCTCAGAGAAGGAGGAGAGGAACATGCTCGGGGCTACGTCTCCAAGAATACGACCAATCTGCTGATGAAGTTCCTCCTGGGGCATCCGTTCATCCCTCTGTTGAGAAATACAAATGGAAATCACTATCAGCAAGTCAAACAGGTTTTTACAGAATACATGCAAGAAAGAATTGATTTCATTGAAGTTAATATCTCCTTTAAAAAAGAAGATGCAGTGTGAAGTTAAATGGATTGGGAGCTTACCTGATATGTCTGTACTATAATAAAAATGTTATCTACTCCAACAGCCAGCACCAGGAAAGGGATGACTTCAATCACGATGAGGGTGAGGGGGATGCCAAAATAGCTGAAGATCCCCAGTGAGGAGGCCACAGAGCTCAGCACAATCAGGATACCCGCGATACCCAGAGAAATCTTGGAGTCCACCTGAATGGGCAGGGCAAAGAGATGGATCAGTCATGGCCTACCCTTTAGCTGCTCCTTTTTGCAATCAGGTGGCAAAAAAGTTGTCAAGCATGTTCTCCTAGTTTGGTGAATTTGAACAAAGCAGTTTGTAAAGCTCTTACATCACTAGCAGGAACACACAAACACTGCGTCACGTCTACAACTATTTCAGATGTGTATTACGATAATAATCAGCTTGGATTGTACAAAAACGTCACTGAAAGCATCCACTTGCACAAAATATATTGTTTTTTACCCTTATTTTGAAAAAGACATTCCTTCTAATCTCTTTACATGGCTATGGCTGGATATTCCACTAATATTCCCATTAAAAAGCAGCTGTGCAACATTCAATATTGGTTCAAAGAAAATTTGGTCTTGAAAAGGTCAGTGTTGTCATATTTAGAATAACGGTGAAAATAGAGTCTGCATGTACATGTAGTCAGTGACTTGTTGCTTAGGCTCTTACCAGCAGTCTCCTGAGGCTGTGGATGTGACCCAGGGCCAGAGAGATGTAGATGAACATAATTGCATAGCTGATCAGTATGGTGCTTATGTCACTGTTGCTCTCTCTGTTTATTTCATCTTCAATGCTCCTCTCTGCACTAAATGCTATGGTCAGGTTGGGGTTGTGGAAGTTCTTCATAAACCTGATGAATCTAAAAGGCACACACACACACACACAGAAGTATAATAAGTACACACACCACTGATGATGACTAAAGCTAACCAAAATAAAAGCTCAAAAGTTTTAGAAACAGATTGTTGTCTCACTCTTTCTCCCATGCCAGAGCTTTGCCCAGCCTGACCGTGTCATTCAGGTAGTTCTTCACTGGAAAGGTGATGACCAGAGCTGTGGCATTGTTGTAGTTGGTTTCTGTAAATCGAGAAAAAAAATATTCTTTTTAAACTATGACTAGTGCTTGAACAATCCTGTTATCAAACACGATACCAAACATTACTGAATTGGCAGTTATAGCCACACTTTCCTTCTGGTAAAGAGACAATAACAGTACTGATAAGATTGCCAAGAAAATCATGGCTGCTTCTTGGTTGAGGTTGGTTGCTATGGCAGCTATCATGATAACCAGAAGAAGATAATTTTCTTCTTCCTTATTTTAATCATTTTGATTCTCTTCATTAGAAAACTTGAAGTCTGACTGCTGCATAATGCATATTACTGATACATCTTTAGATTAATATCCCCACATAGAGAAGCTTAATGTAAGAGAGGTTTGATTACAAAAAGAGCATTCTTATATTCTTAGTACATTAAAAAATCTGCAAAGACGCTTTAAGCAAATTATTTAACTGCTGTAAATGGAAAAACTATGTTTTCTACTTCTCTGCCCACTTAAAGTGTAATATAGCCCACCATCGTAACCCCCTAGGGCCAGCCAGGGGAAGACAGGACCACCAAAGGTGCCTAAACAGGGGTCATGGAGGAGAGTGGTGTCATTGAGGGATGCTGGTGCACTGTGGAAGAAAGAGAAGAGAAAGAGTTAACAGGATGAAAAA
>JAPZDZ010000004.1:15417905-15429954 GCA_029783805.1 Acanthurus tennentii
GAAAATTTCATTGAATGCATCTAGAAGTGGTGGTTTAATCCCTTTCCTGTTTTTCTCCAAGCTATTTTTTCCTTTTAATTTAGCTTGCATTGAGTGTTGATCAGTTAAAATTTGATAAGCTGTGAGTGCTGTTATAACAGATACTGTCTGTAGGAAGTCAGAAAAAAAGGACCAGAAAAAGCTTCCTGGGTACATAAACCGATGTGTCATACTAATAAAAAGCTCAGAGTTTTGCTAAACTTGTGGGTCCACACACATAAAAAAAAGCTTCATGCTACAAGAGTGCTGCAAGTTTTTAACTGTTAACGACAGCAGTGTGAATACAACCACAATCACATTTGCTATATTTACCTTTACATTCTCTACATAGTTATTGTGATATCACACATCAGGGGACACAGAAAAAAAACCTCTCTTATTTAAATCTAAGAGAAACAGCAACCAGTTTGTCTTAGAGCATAAAAGGTAACATGTTTAAAATGTTACATTTTCAACAGAATTCCCCCTTATATTGACTATACATTCTATACATAGCAACAATATGTTTCCTCATTGACTCATCCTTGTCAGAATGAGCGTCGTCAGGCCTCTGAGGGCCTTAACAGTCAAACCGTCGTTTTACTCTTAAAACTTCCCTTCAATCGCCTCGACTTCACCAAAGCAAAAATGTCCAGAGGATCTCACATCAGTGCCAAGTGAAAGCACCGCAGTGTGTTTGAATTCCAACATAGCAATACTGATGACTGACTGTGTATTCTAACTTATACAACACATGTACATTAGGTCGGATTTTGGGTTGAGCTGCCAGTTTCTGTTTTTTTGCGAAGGAGCTTCTGCCTCCAAAAAAGAAAGAAAAAATGGAGGCTTTTATATCCTTTTAATATCAGTCCTGTTGTGAACAACTTTTAGGGAGATTTTCACTTCTGAGACTTCTTCAGAACAGACTTTCACTTTCTGGCAGCGGTTTTACAGCATGTATATATATATATATATGTGTGTGAGTATATATATATATATTTGGTCCAGCAGCTCTCAGGTCAACTGAGACATGTATGCATCAGCTTCGGTCCAGCTTTCATCAAGAAAGAGCATTTAGGAGTTTGGTGGTGAGAAAAAATCTCTTTGGAATGAGTGGGGTCTTGCATGACAAGTACGACTGCATGCAAACAACATGGGAAGCTGCACAAAGTGTCCTTAAGACAGGATACGACGTAAAGGATAGTAGATAGTACCACTTAACTAAGTTTTCCCATTCAAGACATCAGTGCCCTCATACAACGGAACAGACAACTGTCTCTTTTTTCCTCATATGTATGCACCGAGTCCTCAGTCTGGGCCCAGGTACTCTGCGTTCTCTGCTGCAGGGATGTGTCCGTTGGTGTGGGTTTTGAAGGTGGGGGTGAAATCTTGTTGGTAATCAGGGTTGTCTATGCTGTTCTGGGGCTGGTATTTCTGAATGCCGTGGACCGTGCCGTTGGAGGTGAGCGGGAGGACGGCGGGGGACGGGACCTCGTTGAGGTACTCGGGCCCGTTGGTCATGTTTTTAAAGCAGTTCAGATACTCTGTTTCAGTGTCGTCCGACGAGAGGGGGAGGAGGATGGCGCGAGGTGGACCCGGGTGCTGGTAGATGGGATTCATCACATCTGAGACTCCGTTCTGGTTCATGTAGTCTGCAAGAAAGCCAGTGACAAGAGTGAGGACGTTAGAGAGTTTCTCATTAAGTGTATACACAGCTAAAATAGAAACCATCACGTCTTCTGTAACAATGAACAAACCGTAATGATAGTCTTGCACGTTCCGGTCCATTAACTTCAAATCATTACATCACATTATCGTCATCATTATTGTGGCTTCAGCTACGAGACACTTTATGGTCCCACCCAGACATAAGAGGAGCGATCAAGGTTTTTTTGGCTCCACTTTTAGGGAGCTGTCATGTCTTCCCTCTTTATATACAGTGCAAGGAAGAGACTAAAAAAAGCTGCTTTCATGGTGCATTATGGGAAATGTATAATCCAAATTTGAGACATCTTGGCCTCTTCTACATCAACTGTGACCAATCTTCATACATCCATCTCTTGTAAATCTCTTATCTATAGGGAAGGGAAGTCCTAAATCAGAAGAGTTCTCATTTAATAGCGACAGGTGGAGAAAATTACAGTTACATTATCACCCCGTGGCAATGCAGCGAGGACCTCAAAAGTCTACCCTTATTACTCGCCTGTTTAAAACCACTGCTTTTATGAGCTATGTTTTACACAGGATTCGAATCAAACTATAAGTCAACTTGGACTTTGCGTAAAGGAGAAAACCAGAGGGATTTAAAAGGTTGTGCACTAAAGTAGCCGACTGATGTTAGAATTTCTACAAAGGCAAAAAAAACCCCCTGCATAATGTTTTTTTAAAAATCTAATAAAGGGAAATCATAGCACACAAATAGTAATAATACATGTTTGATGTATTACAGTCTTCATTTTTAAATTCCCCTTAACAGCCATTAGGACTTATGATTCATGCACTAATGGTACTGTAAAAGGACTGGAAGAAAGACAACACCAACTAATAAATGACATATGTTCTTCAGCTGGGGCAATGGTGCAATTGCTACAGTAATATGCTTCTTTGTCCACTAGGTGACCCCCTTTCTCACTGAGTCCAATAGGGATGAGGGAAAGGCTCCACTGAGATTCGTGTGAATGACATTAAGAAAAAGTGGTGGTGTTGAAGTTGGAGGGAACTTGCCTGGAGCTGGCTGGAAGGCCTCCTCCAAAAACTTTTCGGTGGGGTCAGGAATATACCGAGGAATGACGCTTCCATCTCTGCTCGGGTATCCGTTCTGTAAAATAAAAAAAAAAAAAAAAAAAGGGGACAGATGTTTTAGAGCTGTTGCACTCGTTATGAAAAAATAACACAGAGGGGGAGGTTATTTTCTTTAAATGCAATTTAAATGATTTATTTTCTCTTACCAATAAGCCATTTCTACCGTGGCATGTTCCAATGCTACCGTTGAGACTCTGCAAAACACAAGACATAAAATTATAAACTTGAGTTAATGTTTTACGATGACACGAGAGCGAATGCAGAGCAGGAAATTGTTTTAGAGACCCATAACACATTTTGAGTATGCCTCTTTTACCCGTAAAGCAGACAATAAGTGAGAAAAAGGTTGAAATGTGTCTGCGCAGGCCGTTTCAGTGGTCTGCTGTGCTCCGTTTCAGATTTGGCAAATCCCTCTTTTCGTCCTCTTTCACTTTTGTTCCCTCACAGTCCGACTTCCTTCTTTCTTTTTTAGTGCTTGTGTTTCTTTCGGTCATTCCTACTTATTTTAAAGCCTCATGGGACAATAAGTTCCCTTTGAATAGTGAAAGCAATGTGTTTTTATGCTACTCGAGGAACCATAGCTGTCATCTCAGTACGAACTGATTAGGATCAAAATAAACGTCCACCCAGCAGATTCATATTCATTCAGGCAATGTGACAGGCTTTGTTGTGACTGTCAGACTCTCTATTTCAAATACTGAGAACGATGTTAAAACCATGGAAACCGGGCGAATAAAGAGAAAAGAGTGACAGCTGTGGCAATGCAATTACTTTCAACAAGAAAAGGAAATTAAACACGCCGAAGAAGCGACCATCTGAAAAAAATGTCTCGACCCACAGCGGGCCGTGCCCCAACAGTGATATTACAAAAGCAGGCTTACGCTGAGCTTTTGTTGGACAGGGATTTTAAACAGTTCTCCTGGTTGTCTGTGAAGGTAATCAAACTTTAAAGCTTGTATGAGCTAACCAAGCTGTCAGTGAGAGGCAACGATCCCAGGTAGTAGAGCCAGACCTACGCATGGCCTTCACCGAACCTGAGGTAGAAGAGTTCTGCTTGATCAGCTTTCATCAATCAAAGGGCACCTGGGAGGAAACGTGGGAGAGAGGAAGATGATCATGATGATGGTGAGGACGAGTGGGTCGGGGTCAAGAAGAGGAGAAATAGTCCCAGGTGAAGGTAACCAGGTTCATATGGGTTCAGGCCAGGTAGGACGGGTCATTTAGATTCAAGTCAGAAGCTAAACTGCTTGTTCTGTAATCACCTTGACTCAGTTTTACAGTCAATGATTTGCTTCTGTTTCTTAAAATGACGACTAGTTGCTTTGAACATGTTAAAAAAAACCTGATTGTGTTTATTTCCACTCTGACTCACAGGGTAATGATTTATGCAGAAATCCCATTTCCCCAAAACACGGTTTAAAAAGTACAATTTAATAAGTGTATGATGGTAAAGTGCAATTTTTTGATCAACAAACGATGCTTTGTCTTGGAAATTTACCCTGCATAAAAAGCAGCTGGTATTCCTCTTTCGCTGTTTGGATGAAAAGGTCAAAATAAGTGAGTGTGGTGTTGGTGTGTGTCTGCAGTAAAGGTATCTGTTCCTCATCACATGCACCAACCTACTTTGTTTTCAGCTGACTTTTTTTTTTGAGGCTGAAAGTTCATCAAGCATCATGACAATATTCTGGCTCATTTTGGCTCAGATCTTTTAAATGATTAAAGGTAATGTGATGAGATCAGGTCAGCAGCTGCTTTAGTTTAAATCAACCACAGCTCAGGATTTTCTAATCTAATCTAATGTTAGGGATGGACCTCTTTGATGATGAAGAAGTACTGCCGCATATAAACAGTAGAGAGTTTGGAGTATTTTTCATTTTATGGGTCTTTCTTTGTCTCAATATGATCTATCATTTGTTTTTAATCTCTCAGCATCAGTAGCTGTGGAATATTAGATATCAGTTGTGAATCGAGTCCTTTGACTATTAATGACAGCACACTACCAGGCCAGTCATAATTATTAATATTTAATAATAATTATGTAGATGGATCGATCAAAAAATGTCTTTTGTGGATAAGAGGTACTGTAGGATGTGTTTTCGGTAAAACTGCGCCACCTTGTGGAAGTTCTACAGACATTAGTCAGTCTTGTGACTCAGAGGCCTTTTGAGTGAATGCATTTTTTTGCTGCTCAGTGCATGATTGTTTGCACACATCTGATCCTAAACCTTTCGTTGCATTTCACTGTGGCTTACTGTGGAGTGAAGCAGAGGGGTTTGGGAGGTGCTCGGGCTGCTGAAGAAGCCGTGCTGCGGCACCAAGTACTCATCTGCATCCACCGCGTCCTCCATGTCCTCCCCGCTGATCAGGCTGCGGTACAATTTATTGTCTGCAGGACTCGGCAGGTGCATGCAGTCATCACCCTGAAATAGAAACACGGTTTACCTAGTCAGCTTCTTGTGTCCTATACATTACTGCAAAGAAGATTTAAGACTGTAAGATCTGGGGTAAAATGTTACCTGTATGACCAGATAACGAGAAGGATCCCGAGCCATCTTTGTAAACTCAGCTATTAGTTCCCGGAAACGAGGTCTGCTATCAGCATCGATCATCCAACCTGCACAGACCCATCAGCAGATTTCATTACAAGACAGGAAGATAAGATGAAACTTGAACATTAACTGTGGGTCAGTATCAAAACAAATGCATTTTGGGAAAGCAGAGGGCTTTAACAAACATCCACTAGACTTACATTTCACCATTATCATGTAGACATCTATTGTACAGATTGGTGGTTGAGGCAGTCGCTCCCCTTTCTCCAAAACCCCAGCTATTTCACTGGCTGGTATCCCATCGTATGGTTTGGTCCCAAATGTCATCAGCTCCCAAACTGTTACACCTACAGGAAGGAGGACAGTTGGCATACGTCAGCCTGACGAGCTGTCATTCACTTTGTTTTGCCTCCGGTAAAAGAGGAGGAATGAGAGTGACAGGATGTGAGCTTTCCAAATAACACAGAGAGTATCAAAATAGAAGTGTTGACAAATTGGCTCTGCATGCAGGAGTGGGAGTTAGCAGGATGCATATCTGTGTTGGAGGAACTGAAGAAGGGAAAAGGAGGAAAGGAAGCCCATCACTTCTGCCAGGGTCTTCTGATGCTTTTGCCATATTGAGCGGAAGGCATGATCAAACCCTCGGGGAAAGAAGATTTGGATGCTGTCCCACACAAGAAAGCCGTGTCTGTGTGTGTGCGCGAAGGCATCTGTGCATTTGTGTGCTGCTGGGCTGGAAGAAGCGTTTATGCGGGTTGTGCCAACAGTCTCCTCTGACGTGATATCGTCCATCTGAGACTGCTGGTGTGTAGGTGTGTGTTACCAGTGTCCTAAAATCGCAGATGCTAGCGAGATGTTCTTCTCTTTTCATTTTGTGTTCTAAAATGTTGACAAGCTATATAAGATCCAAAAACAACATCCTATGTGAAAAAAGTCCCTCCTTTCTTTACCTCGCTGGCTGTTAAAACACTTTACAATAAAAAGCACTGAATAAATATTTCTCCAGTGAGACTGTCACCAATACTCAAGAGGACTAAAGCTCAGCTGTTTTACATATCTGAAGCTACACGAATCACCAGCTCAGTCTGAGATGCAGGCAGGGTTCATGCCTCACTGAGTCTAAGGTAGAGCATGTATTCACAACCTATGTATTCACAAGACTTACCATAACTCCACACATCACTCTGATGTGTGTATGTTCTGTTCAGGATTGATTCAAGTGCCATCCATTTTATTGGTACCTGTGAAACAAATACAAGGGATTTGATCATCTAAAAAGAAATTAATGCAAATGCAACATACCTGTTTATCTAGACTTAATGTCATACAAATACTTCACCATAATAATCCTTAATAAGCTTGACCAGTAATACGGAATGTGAACATAATAAATAATCTCTGCTGTCACCTAGTGGTGCAGAATTGCAAATGTGACACATTAAAAAATAATCACATTTTAACATGGAGGTACTAGTAATGCAATCTTTTTAAGATTAGTATGCTATTTATAGAAGCTAAGAAGCAATGTGGTGTGCCTTTTAAATACAAAGCTTAGAATTATTTCCTGCATAAAGATTTTACATGATCCCATACTGTGAAATGTCTTTTAATCGATAACCTAACTCAGTTGGTTCAAGTGAAGCAACGACAACTAAAGGAAATCTTAACAGTAGCAGGTGTCTATGTTTGGAATCTACTGCAGCTTTGTTCAGATGAATATTCAGAGAACTGAGTTGTCTTTTCATAAGCACAATATGATCTTTGAAAGAGAGGCTGCCTATTGTATTACATAACCAGTCAAAATTATTTAATTAAAAGTAATAAAACCACAGACGTGATGAAATTCTGACAAGGTAATAAAGTAATTCACCAGTGCAGATCAGTATAATGTTACTGCAAGGACATTCACCCATAGTATTGGACTTTGACCAAGTTAAACTTAAAAAAAAACAACAAATGACTGTGAATTATCATGCTATGGGAAATTATTGCATTATTGTGTGTTACAGAGAAAAGTGCAAAGGTCACCCTGTAGCTCCAAATGAACACAAGAGCTACACATATTCCTGTGGGGAAAGTACTGCTTTCAGCTGCACAAAGAAACATTGATAAGAGAAGAAACTTATCTGATTTGTCATTTCTCTTGGAGCTCAGTTCACTGACAGAGCTATTAATACAGCATCACTTACATAAGATACAATCTGGAGCAAAACTGCAAATGCAAAAGTACCATTTTTCTGGACATGGAGCAAATTCATTCATCTACAGGAAGACATCTGTCCAGCAAGCATCCAGTTTGTAACAGGATATAAATGCACGAACATGGTTGTTTGTATTTAGGCCTTTTTGTGTGCAACAGCTTAAGTGAGAAAATAGAAGTATTAATAACAGGCTGACCCTGCACACACAGTAGATTACTTAAATCCCTACCAACCTTTCCACCATCTGCATGGTACTCTTTCTCATCTGGGCTGAGGAGTTTGGCAAGACCGAAGTCTGTGATTTTAACATGTTGAGGAGTCTTCACCAGGACGTTCCTCGCTGCCAAGTCACGGTGTACCAAGTGGCGCTCCTCCAGGTAGTTCATACCCTTTAGACACACAAACACACAATGAAGTGCGAGTTCTTACATAAGCTTCTTACATTTGATACGGTTGTCAAAATAATGCTTGATCAGACATGTTAAAGGATTTAAGAGCTGAATAGTGTATTGACAGATTTGTTAACAGCACCTGATGAGTCATACACGTATCACTCAGCAATATTTCCTAGCAGTTACAGCTAACACACACTTTCCTTTGTAGTAGCTGCAGAAACAAAACGATTTGCTCTGCAGAAATACTCGGCTACTTTTACTTTTATCGCATCACACGTGACTGGAAAAAGCTTGCATTGACAGGGATGAACAGCATTGTTTTTGCTAATAAAATAACAGTGAAAATTAAATTACTTTCTGTCTGTATTAGTATAGGTGTGTAAAACATGTACAGCCCCATGCAGGCTGTGCTCATTAAACAGACCCTATTATCTAACTTGATGGCTTTGCGTGTTTCCTCTCTCACCTTGGCTATCTGCACACACCAGTTAAGCAGGTGCTGGGAGCCGATGTTGTCTTTGTTCTCTTTGACATAGTCCAGCAGGCAGCCGTAAGGCATCAGCTGGGTGACGAGCTGCACCGTGGAAGTCAAGCAGATGCCGAGCAGACGACACACATGGGGATGCTCCACGCTGGCCATCACATAAGCCTCCTGCAGAGCACACATGCAGACGTTAGCAAACCTTTTTTTGTTTTTGAGTGTTCAGTATCATTTAAGGTCAGTCAGGTGACACAAAGAACACAACAAGTCTTTTGTATTGTGCAAAGACAAAAAGCAGATACTCGCTGTTTCAATAACACGTTTCTTAGCCAACTCTGTCTTCCACTGAACCAATGTTGGTAAAAGCTTCCAAATTTACTCTGGAAACTGATAGCTTAAGAAACACAACATATGTGCAGATATCCAGTGTTGGGCGATAAGTTTCTTGGCAGCAGTCGTAGCCAGCCGAGCATATTTTATGTGTCTCAGCTGAGAGTGGAAACTCAGTTGTAATAACAGGAAAGCAATGTGAAAGAAAAAAATCGACACTGGTCATCAAGGACAGGCTTCCTACTTACGAGCAGACCGCTGCAAACATTACTTCAAACTGAGTCTTATTTAAGTGCATTACTTGCACCCCAAATATTTCCTACATGCCCATTACAGTATCAAAACTGTTCAGTGAATAACCATAGCATTGTTAGGAGCTCTGTAATTCAGACAGCAGGATGAGAAGACGGCTTCAAAGCACTTTTAAAAACAAGCCCTGAAGTCATGATTTTCAGGGAACGTGCATGTCCACCACAATTTCCAGATGTTCAGCGAATGAACAACATGACCACGAAATCACAGGATCTGAGATGCACACTCAGTCGTTTGCATAACGCATTTTGAACGGGCTGCTTCCCGCGGTGCAGCAACAGGACCGCATTCCTTTCCACAACACCTCAGCCTTGAATTACACACCAACGCCCACATAAAGCTCTCCAGTGAATGAACCCTATTTCCTTCAGCCCTGTAAGAGGGTCACCATGAAGAAATGCGACACATTCTTCATTAGAAGGAAAATAAGCAGTGATTAGTTTTAAATAAGGCTGCATGTGCTAGGAATTATAGGATACATTACAGGAAACCTTACATCCAGGGGGCAGTAAATGGAGCATTTAAAGTAAGTAAGTAAAAGTAACACTGAGGTGCTTTTGAGCCTTTTTTAATAAAGTTAAAATACTGTGATACTTAGTAAAAAATATGCCTGATAATATTTATATTTAAACTTTTTTTCCAGCAGCAGCCCACACTTAACTGAAGTAGTTTGGGAAATACATTTTAAAAAGAATTGCTTTCCTCATCATGACTCAGTATTACAGTAAGTGGACCACATAAACCGGCAAACCTACGTCCAGGATCTCTTTGTTTGCTTTTGGTGATGTGGCTTCTCTCAAGACCTTGATGGCCACTGGGATCTTCACATCTTCCCCCTCTGGAACCCACAGGCCCTGTACAGACACACGTTTATTATATTACATGCTACAGTTACACCTGAATCATCAACAGAACCAATGTGCACATATACAGATGTTAGCAGTGTAATTACAAACGCTGTACTGCATGTACTGCATGAGTGCAACTCCATCCACAAACACTTTGTACTCTGTACTTTTGAGGACCTTTAATGACCCCTTGACCCAGGAGTCTGAAAACAACTTAGTTTATTTACTCAAGTACTTTGCTTCAGTACAATTTTGACGTACTTGCAGTTGCTACTTTCAAACATCTTTTCCAATACATTTCAGAGTGTAATATTGTAAGTTTTATTCCACTATGTTTTTACAACATCACAACACATTTTCCCAGATAAGTTTGTTCAACAGAGCAAAAAATAAGAGCAGTTTTAAAAAATGATTCATTGTGATGAGGAAGTTAAATCATCTCTCCACAACAAGCTAAAACATGAATGTTGTTTACGGATTGAGCAAAAATTTGAATACTACAATTTAAATCTCAGACAGGGGCCATCCTGTTGCCTAATGATACTTAAACTTTTGATACTTCAAGAGGAAATGATTTACCAGGACTTTGACTTAAGGGACTGAGAAAGCACAGGAGACGGGGCACAAGAGGTGTGAAGAGGAGCTGGGGGATCAACAGCAGTGATTTTCACATGTAATTCAAATTAAAGGGGTTTATTTGGACACAAACAGTCTGTAATTTAACAGCTGAAAAACAAACCAAGATGGTTTTGATGAGTTTTACATTCTTTTGTCTCTATTAAGTTTGAATGTGTTTTAGGTTAAGTTAACAAGGTAATTTAGATCAAGACAAGATGAGCCTTAGCTAGCTGGTTAGCATGCTAACTTAGGTAGATGTCTTTGAAACACAACACCACAGACCTCTTTGATATAAAGTCAGAAATGTTACTTTTATACATTCTGTTAATAATGCTAGTCCATTTACACATCTCTCCTCTAAGTAAACTTTATTTTGAATATATTTGTATGAGTAAAATTAAGAAACTCAGCATTTTCACAGCATGACATTGACAGCTTAACTTAATGTGTATATTTCTTTTACTGCTGAATAAACATAACCTTAGATTTTTACTGTCAAATTACCTCCCCCTGTTAATGCACTTTAATCCAACTTTAAATCTATGGTCTAGTCTTATTGCTCAAACACCCTTTTAAAAACATGTGCTTACTTTCTAACCATGTCCTAATTCTCAAGGTCTAAAACTCAAACTGGTCCTCACAAAGCTAGAAATTTAAGAGCTTGTAAAAACACATGTTTGTGTGCTAAGGACTTTGTGTTGACTTACATTCTGTCTTTGGGAATTTACTTGAAGCTTGACCTAAAAACAACCCTAAAATAGACAGTTAACTTTGCACAGGCCGACCTTTTGTGCCCGTATGGAAGAAAAGTGTCCACAATGTCACTTTGTGGACATGCATATGTATATATTGTACACACACTCACACACAGACACACACAAAACACTGAAGTGAGAATGGAGTTGCTCATGCGTGATCTGGCAGTCAAAAATGTGTCTTTAAACTGAGCAATTGACAACAGATGTAGATGAAAAAAACACTGATGGCTGATGCTAATGTGGACTTTACACATTCAGCGCTCCTGAGCATGAATAAAGCTCACTGCTGAGGTGTAATTTTGAGAAAAAGGTGTTTTGAGACACAAACCTAAAGCATGTTATTACCTTATAAACTGTACCAAAAGCTCCTGATCCAAGCACTTTGATTTTCTTAAACTCAGGTTCCTTCAGGATCCGCAGCAGGGCCTGGTTTGGAGCCTCCCCACTTGGAGTCAAAGGTTCAACCAACTGGAAAAGAAGGATTAAAAAATCTTACATACTGTCTCGCAAGCAGCACAGCCTGTACCTGTGTAAATCAACCCCTTCATCTCAAAAACAACTCGTCTCAACATCGTGATGCCCTGATGTGTCCCTGCATGCGTCGTGACTCAGTTCCCTCATCTTACCTCTCTCTCTTGGAGGAGTCTGCGCAGGGTTCGCTTCCTCTTGATGTGGCGTCGGCGTAGCAGCACAAAGACAGATAGGCCCGCAATAAGGACAGCCAGCAGTCCACCAAC
>JAPZDZ010000004.1:15437499-15450267 GCA_029783805.1 Acanthurus tennentii
AAATGACAACTCACAGGTCTGACAGTTTTCAGGACCAGGTGCCCAGCATGAACCATTAAAGCAGCTTGAGTCGCATTTTACACCTGTAAAAAGCAGACAAGAAATAAACAGAGTAAAACGCGTACTTCAAACCCTTTAATCTGTCTGACAATAAACACATCAACTGATATAATGAATGACTCTGCAGCCTTGGCCTTCTGCTGTGTTATGCGTTACTTACAAAGTGGATTGTTGCTTGCCTCTGGGAGCATCATGATGGGTTTACTGTCGGTGTTGACAATATCGTACCACTGTATTGTTTCAACATTGCATAGCTGGTTGGATGAAAACTTTACACCTCCTTTAAGAATTTCTGCAAGAGAAAACATATCAAGAATTTGAATGTTCATTTTTTTTTACCAACAGCTTTAAAGCCTTAAACATAAAACTGAAATTTTGGGAGAATTTGGTCACATTAGACTTGGAAAGGTGGTAAAAACTGGGAGGTGGACCAACCTGTCAGACTAGTCAGAAGAAGCTCATTGGTGCCCTGAGCCTTAGGTTTGTCAATATTAGCGAGAACAGCAAGCGCAAACTGTCTTTCATAGAGTGTGTGGCCACGAATGATGCGCAGGTTTTCCAGAGGAATCCTGGACGCTGTGTTGAGTGCGATCAGGACATATCCGCCCACTTCTTCAATAGACTGTAGAAGAAGAAAATGAGAAAGCTTTGTTGTAGGCTTGATGAGTGCAGGTCAGGGATCGTCCAGGCAAAAAAAAATAAACAAAACAGAATAAAACACTTAAATTATGTCGATGCTTTTTCCTGCATATATATAGATAGTAGTCTTAGTATAGTAAAAATTATTTGAAATGCAAGTTGGTTTATTTATCATTAACTTGAAATCTTGAAAACTTGAAAAGTTTTAATGATAGATGGTGTTGACCTAAAATTCTAATCAGATAGTTTAACAAGTTACTGATACATAACAATAATATGTAATACTCCTTTTACGTCAGTAGAGTACTGCCCTTCAGTGCCTTATCTTTTGATTGATGTTCAGTCGTGGCAACTTTTCGAAGATCACTAAAACTGCATATTGACATCTGTAAATCAAATATTTATTTAATGATTTTTAATCTCTAGGATCTTCTCCCATTCGACATGAGCACTCTCCGTCAATGAGACGTTTAAGGCAGTTTGCAGCCTTGAAAGCAAAACTGGAACGACTCCATGGTTTTTGCTGACTCTGTGCTATGCTGTGTTTTTGTGAGCACACAAATGTGTGTGTGGTCCCCTGTGACATCTGCCCAGTGTTCACAGTACAAAGATCTAGGATAGCTTTTCTTGCAAGCTGGCCTCAGACCAGTAATGACCAAAAAAATCAGAAAGAAGGAAGCGTCTCCCATCTGTTGTGTGCATGTTTAGCTTCAGTTGCTAAAAGCCTTTTACCCTGAGGAAGGACAGGTCACGGTGCTCCTCCATGTAGGTGATCTCCAGGTTCTCCAGGACCACAGTGCAGTTGCTGTAGGTCTTCACCATGTTTAGGTAGTGGTCGTCTCTGGAGCCCAGAAGGTTTAAACGGTTGGTGATGCCTTGGCATACTGCAGGGAAACACAAAGAAACAATTGGAGTATTTGATAGATTTATTTGAACGTTACTTGAAACACAAGATGCAAAATGGTAATAAATCATCTACAGTGTCACAAAAGCATTCATCCAATGGCCACAGTGCTGTCTGTCAAAAACATTCGCTGTTTATGCAGCGCACTGGCTCAATTTGTGCCTTTTTCTTTGTGTCTCTGTTTGTGAATTTGATCTGGACATTCATAACTTGGCCAACTTTCATGTGAAAATACACAATCTGGGTTGCATCTACAATAGGAATCAAATCTCAGCAACGAAGCGAATTCTGGCTCATGAGTCAAAGTGAGTTGGCTGTATTTACTCTGGCAGAGGCCTGGATCTTTCCACTGCTATGCAGGCTAGTTAAAACAACCACTGCGACCAGCGTCTCCAGACCAGTTGTGTCATTTCAGAGAAAAGATTTGGTGTGTCACAGATTCCATGAGATTTGTGGGTGAGTTTCTTGGGGGAACTTTAGCTCTCTAAATCTCATAATTAATAACAGTCTCAATAACTTCAGTCTGGTTTAAACATATGTGATATTAAGGCAAGTTCTTGACATGACTTTATAGCAACTTAGGGTTTCAATCAAATGCTGATTCGTGCAGTTTCTCGAGGTTTAAGTTGCAACAGCAACAAAGCTGTTGATAGGGAGATACAAAGGACTACAAGTGTGGGCTGATACTGTTGCCTATCTGGCGTTATGCAATTAAGTACTCGGATAAGGAGGGTAGTATTACTGATAAGTGCAGGAGACAGTAGAGGCTTTTTTCTTAATGAATGTAGTGTTGAGGGGAGAATATGTGTCTTAAGAAAACAGGCGGTCTTTCTCAGTTCATTTGTCCCCTAAGCAGGTCAGACAGGTTCTGACTGGAGCTGAAGAGAGTCATCTGTGTTAACATACCCAGACACTCCTCCAACACATACATGTACACACACGCACAGCCATGCATGCGTGCAACTGCTCTGCATGCACACTTAATAAGCATATAATTGATTTTCCTCTTTTAAGTCTCAAGTTATGGGTTAACTTGAGCAATACTTCAGAAAAACAAAAGATTCTTCGTCCTGTTTGTTAGGAATTATGGTGCTGGTGTAATGTCTCTTGGGTCACATTCCACAACGTGTCCGCTCTTGACTGCAAAGACAGCCAAAACATGTGCTCCAAACTGTGGGACACACCTCGGGATACTATACATAAGTCAATTTAACTAACTACAAGGGCATTCATTATTCACCTAATTAAAGGAAATGATATTTATTATTTTTGTGCTCAGCCAAAATACTATATGGAACTAATGTTTTGCGCTTTTCCTCATCCTCTTTGCTCTTTAAACGTGATGTTGTTTTACATTCATGCAAACCAACAGCGGTTGGGAACCCAATCAGTGAGAATTAGGCACAAACAGCTGTCTCCCACCCTCCCTCTTCTTCCTCCTCATTAGTTTGTCCCTGAGGGATCTCCCTGACATGAACCCTGCAGTCCAGCAGCCTAACACCCAGGCAACAGAGGCAGACTGGCTAGAGCAAGCTGACCGTTTTAATTAGTAGAGTCATGTGGGATGTAATTAGCCCCTTAATTATTACTCAGACTGAGAAGCTGAACCGCAATAAACAAAAAGGTTTTCATGACTGTGTAGCTGTGAATATTAATCAGGCTGATTTGGGCATCCTGAATGACAGTTTGCAAATAGGGATGCTGATTACGGTTAATTAGTTTGTTGTATTACCGTACACAGTGCATAGATTTACTGTATATCTCCCGGCTGCAAATGGCTACACACCCTCCTTTCTGTCTCAATGTTTTATCCTGTCAATATTTATGAGGAGCAGTAAAGACTGTATGAGGCAGGTGACTAAAGGTTCAACTAAGTTGCACCAAAGGTTCAGTCTTGTGTGACACGCAAGGAAGAAAAAAAACTATTGATTGCTCAAGCAAACAGCAGTATAGCCACTGTAAACAGTCTACATTGTCCAGTTGTTTAACTCCATGCAGATGGTAAATGAACTGATATTCTATAATCATAAACTGACTTCCTCTATAGGCTGCAACATGAGATGAAAAACTAGTACATGCTGTAGCCTTATAGAAGTTATAGCTTAACCGTGGTTTTATTGTTCTACCTGAACTTTTTTTTCCTTTAACAACACAGCCTCCCACAAATGAAAACGACTCTTTTATACAGTACCTGAGTTCGATGGGTCATAAAATGTTGTGCAATGTGCAAACTACCTTCCTGCTAGTAGAGACACTCAACAGCTATAATGAGAGAGCCTAAGCAGAAATTAGTAGGAACCCTGTTTTTTCCATAACAGGTGATTCAATTTTGACTCATCTAACATACTAAAAACACAACTTACTGTCTGCAATCTAAATTGCAAGGGAAGGGCCTGCAGTGATGTAACTGACACTGTGACAAAGAATAATTACTATTGCTTCATTTCCTCCAGCTGTATTGTCGTCACAAAATGTCCAGGAGGTAACTCTTAAGGAGTGGCAGATCTGGAATATCTCTAACCTCCTCTCTAATGCCAATAAAATGTGTGTGCGTAAATGTGGGGGTGTGTGCACTGACATGTGTGTGAGTGTGCAACACATTCAGAAGTACAAATTATTCCCTAGATTGCGCTGCGCTGATCAGCAGGCAGCCAGAGCTTGACAAAAGACTTGATAAACCTGATCATTAGTCATCTAATCTTGTTGAAATGTGCGGTTGCATATCAGTCTTTCATGTTTACTTGGGGACTCGTGTTGGAAGGCCTGTGGAAGATATTTGTTTCTCGGGGCTATAGGATCTATGCGACAACAAAATAATGGCCCCAGCTTATTATGTGAGATAATTAGTTGACTGTTCGGGTTTCCACGAAACACACACTTCAAAATTCCACTCGAGTTAAGAATTCACATGCTACTGTTGCAGAGATCGCATGTCAAATCTGGGTTTTAGCTGTTTTGTCTCAGAGGGCTGAAAACAGAGATACATGCAGTCAAATCCATCATAAAGCGCTTGATGATGCTTGCATATCAGCATATAAAGTGCAAATATATAGAACATTTTACAGGATGCTGCTATGAAGTACAAAATACTGCAAAAAAACACTATCCAGTACAAAATCTGTCCCTCTTGACATAAAATTAACTTAAGAAAGAACAGTTCAAGATTTTTTTAATTAATTAGTGTTTTGGTGGAGAAAAGTTAGACAATCGACTGATACTTTAATGTATTACAGTAAATGTGGAACCACTGAGGGCAGGAAGTTAGATGAACAATAGCATACAGAGAGGAAACAGGGGAAATAGTTAGCTAGCTTCTGTCATAACTTTGTTAACAGTGAATTGACATTTCTACACTTCTGTTTTTAAAATTAAACTACTTACATCAAATAAACACTGTAATTTAAAGGGCTCTAGAGCTGTTGCTGGCAGTTTTTGTGCCAAGCCAAGCTAGCTGCTTCCCCATCTCAGCAGCCTGTATGCTAAGCTAACTGGTTACTGAAAGCTGCCTTATATTTAGCAGACAGAAAGTCATAGTTTAAATGAAAGTCATATCATTCCTTTCATTTAAATCTCTGAAAGAAAGCAAATTATATTTTTTTAAAGTACTTTAACTTTAAAAGCTTTCCAAAGGTAGCATTTACTAAAGGCTTTTGTATTGGATTACATTCAGGCTAAAGGCGTTTGTGCCTGTTTCCATCTTCTTGTAACTAAAGCAGTGTTGGCACCAAGCTGTAAATTGTAAACCATTCCTTTAATCTTTGAAGCTGAAAAATCTATTTGACAGAGAAAAGGGGAACAAGTGAAGCCGGGTATAAAACCAAAGTCGCGGCAGACGGAATTTACAAACATTTGAGACACGTTAACTAAACATGGTGAGATCGAATGTACAATGTTAAGTACCAAAATCGACTAGAGTAAAAGGGTTAACTTCTGCTTTAAATTCACAATTTTTGGTCTCATTTAAATGTTTGGATTAAACTTGGCAATAGGAGGAAATTTTGGATGTCCACAAATGTGAACAAACCCTTCCAAGGACACAGCAAAAACTTCTCTAGCCCATCTAATGGTTTCCCTGTATGCTGAGCCATCTACTATGAATCTAAATCATGATGTTTTATGCCTTTCTACAGACACCAGAAATGGCCTTGGCGCGTTCTCTTCCTCTTGTTCACTACCTTCAATTTAATTAAGCCGTGTCCAGAGTCTGATAATTGCATTATCTGAAAAACTTACACATAATTAATGGGAAGTAACAATGCTAACTGACAGGACTTGTTTATTTCTCTCTCCAAGTCAACAGCATTACAGCAAAATATCTTACGTAACTCAATCTGCAGTGTTTCTCTACTGATAACAAAATCGATGCCAAGATTAATTCCCTTATTTGGAGGTAAAATATGGTTAACCTCCACTGTAAGTTTCTGCAGATGTTTGGTAAGAAAAAGTTGATAAGGGAAAAGAGGGAAAAAAGATACACAGTTTGGTTTTATTGGCCTATATAAAAAGTTGGGGCTCACTGGGGGTGTACTGGCTCAAAATACCAGACCTTAAGACTTCAGAAAAGCATAAATCTCTCAAAGTCCACTATCAGTGAATGTAGGGCCCACTTCTCTCTGTGCATTCAGCTCATTCATCCTCCTTTTCTATTTTCTGTTGGCTGAGAGTCAGGAGAAGATCAAATGTCACATAAAGCAAAACCAGCAGCAGAAGTCAAATCTGTACATTCTTTGATAGTACACTATATTTTATACATTTATTATGGAAACTTAAGGGAGGCAAAATTCTAGTGCCAAGTTCCTTTTTCATTTTTGAAAGAGGAATGATGGAAAGCACTCTGACAGGAAGCATCAGAAACTAGCATGGGATGTGCACGGCCCACGAGCAGAAAGGCTCTGCAGTGGGTGATTAAAACTGCCCAGAACATCATTTGTAGCCATTTACCGAGCATCAGTGATCTCTGTGAGTCGAGGTGAATGAGCAGAGCCCAGAGGATATTAAAAAACAAGACGAGAAGCTGCTGTACCACCAGACTACAGAGCAGCTTTCCTCCTCAGGCACTGACAGCACTGACACTCAAATAAAAAAATAGCTTCCTTTTTTTAAATCTAGTGACTGTTAATCTACTTTTACGATTCCCCATTTAATAGATATACATTAGTACAAACACTGATATTTATCTATATAAATATGGCAAATGGCCTTTTTTTTAAAGGCACATAGACATATACTCAGAAAAATGTGTAAAACAGTCATTTCAAGTGCTATTATTATAATTTTTTGACATTGTTTTCATTGTTTAGACTTCTATCATTCAATGGCAATAGCACTTGCACTGATTCTAACAGGAAGTAAATATAATTCTAAATGTTTCAAAAATAGACCAGAACCTTTAATGTCCTCCAGATGGTTCAGGAACTGCTTTTACTTATCATGAGAATATGCCTTATTAGGTATTTAACTTTAATTGAGTGTAATTTTACAGCTGCTAAGAGGTTAAGTTGTGGCTTAATGGGACTACAAACTGCATTTAACAGCACAATGTTGTGCTGTAAAATGATAATAAATTGATCTTTTATCTTGTATTTATTTGTATCTGCATAAACATACATTGTAGTTTTGACACGAAATCTTGATATCCTGTTCTCTTTACAGGGGAAAAGCAATCTTCCTTTGCGTGGGAGATGCACTAATCCCTTAGAGAAAACATCTTGGGGCCTCAGAAAAGAAAAAAGGGGCCAGTAAGAACTAGAGGATACCCCCCCACTTTCCCTCCCTGTCCCCAGTGAATGCAACAACACAAGTCCCTTTGACATCTCAGGAAGTTGATCTTAGCACGGGGTCAGTTCCAGACGCTACCCTGTGATGCTGAAGCAGATGGTAGCTGATTGTTGTCTCCAGCGGAGGAGGACGTACTGTTAGTACGAGAAGTGATGTACCACTGAAGAAACAGATCTGATGGGCAGGAAGTTGTGAGAGAGAAAAAAAAAAAGAAAAACTGAGAAGAAAAAAAGGAGAGTTAGGAGTGGTTTTGTGGTTTTCAGCAGACTCTGATGTGGATGTGGGACACGGCAGCCGCTGTGGGGTCAAACTGTGGAAACGGGGTGTAAAGCCTCACACTTGATGCATGAACATAGCTGACCTTTCCCTGAAGGCTAACAAAGGGGACAAAACATCGAAGCGGCCCGCTGTAGAACACAAGCAAATGAAGCCACCGAATATGTCACTTATCCTCTTGACAGTTCATCTGTGGTAACTGTGTTCACTGGCCCTGCCTCAGTTTGAGCACAGTCAGTGAAGTTTAGTCTGTTAAAAGCTCAGCAAAGTGACCAAATAAAGACCAAAAAGGCTAATGTTTACTCTCGGCTCCTGAAGAGCACTCTCTACCAGTCACTGAGACACTCCAGATACCTGTGGCTGGGCCCATCATAATGTTTACTCTCCACCTCAGCGTGAGGAAATCGGGAATTTAGGTTCTGCACAAACACAGGATTCGGTATGTATACTCACACTCCTGCATACAGTGATCAGCTTTTCTGAGATCTTAAGGCATATAGTTAATCCACTATAATGCCTCATTTGAGAGCCAAAACCATTTAGACCTTATTAACTGGTTAATCTTACTCTTTTTGAATTACTGTGTTTAAATTAATATGCAGTATGTTTTGATATTATAGATCCATATGGGGTTAAAGGCACAGTTCACTCAGATAAACTTCATAATACAACAGAGGTCAATGGGATTGTTTGTGTGATCAACAGCAATAAACAATGAAATTTACAAAATTCAGCCATAATCAGCAGTCAACCATTTGAACAAATTTTTTTGGTTATATTTTTGGTTATTTTTTGGTTAAGTATTTACAATTAAAACTGTTGTCTTTGGATTTTCCATGGCAACATTATTAAAAAAATAAAGTTGCTTTTTTCCTTTTAATAGAGCTGCAGCAATTAAAATTTTTATATTAGGAAAATAAAAACTATTGCTGTTTGCATGGCTGATTTACACCAGAGGTCGGTCAGAAAATGTCTTGTTTTTTGGTGAACCAGCCCTTCAATTTTGAATTTTTCTTATTTTTTTATTAAGTAGTCACTAGCTTATTAAAGGGGAACATTTTATTGCATCCATGCTGGTTATTGTTTGACCTGCTGCGGTAAATAAGCATACTATACATTTGTCTCATTAGTCAATGATGCATTCATTACCCAACAGCGATATTCGTGACACAAGAATTTAATAAACCATAAATGATAGAAGATGCATTGAAAAAGGCATAAATTACATGGCACCAAGTGGATTTATTGGAGTTAGTTTAATGCAGCTGCACTTCTATTACTCTCCAGCTGTGACCAATATGCAAGGGGCCCACTATCATGGTAATAATCAAGCAATACGTGTCATTTGTCAGATAATTTTCCCACATGCCCTGTTGGTAAGTCCATTAGTCGTCCATAAAGGTACCAAACAATCCTTCTACTGTTACCCAAAACTCACACAACCTCCATTAGCCTCAGGCCCATTTAAATTCCAATAATGAACCCACCATTCCCCCTGAAATGTTCCAACATTCAACCCACTTCCTCTTTAACATCCAGACATTCTCCCTATTCAAGACCATTCTAGCCAAGACAACCCCCCACCTCCCTGCTTTTTTTTCCTCTTTCTCCTTCCCTGTTAAAACTATACTCCTCTTCAATCCCACAGGAAGCACAAGAGGAAGAATGGAGAGGGAGTGGGCGGCAAGCGCACTGCTGCTAACTCACTGCTCAATGCCTGCCTCCCCCCCTTCTCCTCCCCTCCACTCCCCTCCCCTCCCCTTCACCGACCTTCACTGAGCCATGCCTGGAAAAGAAGAGCGGAGGAAGAGAGGCAGAGGAGAGAGAAAGAAAGAAAGAAAAACAACAACCACAAGCGAAGGAACCCACACATTTCACACATCATTCCAGCAGGAGAAAGCAGCTGTGTCTCGGGAATCCCCTGTTGGTTTAAGCATTCGAGAGTGCAGAGCTGAGACCCAGGTTGGAGCACATCAACTGAGAGGACAGATAACTCTCACTCACTGGACTCCTCGCCTCATCTAAACAAAGGCGATAGGCGCTCTTTGAAACAGTCTTAAGGGTTTCTTATTTTTAGCCCCCGATTGCTGACAGGCTCATTTCTGTGTAGGTCCAACCGCGTTGCCTGCCAACAACTCTGTTACTGCCTTAGTCATGTCTCTAGCAACTCTGCCCTGCTGGAGTCCTCACAGAGAGGGATCCCATAAAAGGAATATTCTACAAAAGCCCTGAGGTTTGCATTAGTAAGCTCTACTCCGTTGCTCAGCCCTTACTCACCAGCACAACTGCACATCGGCAGGCCCTTAAATCCACTGATGAGCAGTTTCTTCCTCATCCACACTGGCTGAGGGCAAAAGTCAGGGACAAATGGAGCTCAGGGAATAAGTTTGTACAGCCAAGAAGCTCTTATAATTGTAAAAGGATATTTTATTACGTGTTGAGTTGTACTCGCCAAAAGCATGACCAATTTAATCTGCACAGGAAAGCTAAGAAGAATTCAGCTACGTCTTCCTGATGACACATCAAACTGCAATGCCTGAAATGCAACGGGGGGCCACTGCCAAGTACTCGGGGCCCCAGAGTGCTCAGTTATAATCTTCAGAGTATTTTCAAAACAATTCCATCTTCAGTGGAATAGTGTGAACTGCAACGACTGACAGAAAACGGTGCTAGTTTTTCACCAAACACCTCTCCCACAAGCCCATGGCTCAGATTTCAGCCATTGTTAATGTGCGGGGCGTTATCCTGTTCCTGACAAAAAAAGCACATCACACATGGTTAACAAAGCTCCGAAACAATGCGATAGCTTGTTTTAGATGATTGTGACTGAGGAGGTTGGTTGTTTCAAGGCTGCCCCCTCACTACAGACACACAGAGGGGCTTTTGCAAAACCTTAGGCCTGGCTGCATTGCATCAGTCATCAAAGGCACTAGACTTGGCAGACTAGACCCTTTTTTCGCTATCAGCTACACTAGTGAACACAAGGACCCTGGCTCTGAATCACTGTTGATGAAGCACATACTACAAACCCACATGACTACTCCAAAGAGTGGACAACCAGTACTGAGCCATGATATGAAGCCTTTCCAACATAATCTTTCTCCAAAGTCCAACCCACCTGCAAACTGTCGTCATTCTTCTTATTAAAAGTTGGGCTGTAGACAGAAAATATAACCAACTTTAATGCAATCCTTGTCATAATATTGGGTCAAGACACTCTGGTTTATGTACAATCACTACAAATGAAAAGTTTACTAACGACCTTTGAAACAGCAGCTGGCAAAACAAATCTCAAAGTCCATTTGGAGCTCTGTTTACATGGTCACAAAGAATTTTTATACTCAACTTTAAAATCAACAGGAACAAGGGTTCCTTAAACTTCCAAGAAATAGGGACATCTTCCAAATAATAACAACCAGGCAAACTCCTTTTACTTTCTGTGAAATAATAAAAAGTTCCAGAACTGAATGGATCTAATGGTGAGATTGTTTTGTCCGTTACACACAGCTCAACAGATGTAATGATGTTTCCAGCTCCAAATCCTGGATATGATTTCGGATGTTTTTCAATTGACTAACAGGTGCCAAGCATTTATTACTCAGGACAAATCTTGGACAGTTAAGATCACTTTATTTCCTGGATGCCGATGACATAATTGCATAAAAATTATCCAAATGCTCTCTTACAGAGCCAGAATAGCAATAAGGAGAGAAGGAAAAGGCAATTTCCCCTGTCTGACATGCATAGTTCAAATGCCTCCTGCTTCACTGTTAAAAGAAATAAAGCACAGAAGATTGTTTACATGTCCTTTGACTCAAACCTCAATTAGATTTTTGAATATTTTAATCTCCTGGTAATCATGTGGGTGCCTGACTACTGAAATAATACCAGGATTAAGACTAAACAAGTGGATTCATATTAAAAAAAAAAAAATCTCTGACTGCTTTCTAATCAGCTCAGGAAGAGGTTGTTGATGGAGTGGATATAGCACAGTCCCACAGGGCTAATCCTTACTGCCGGGAACAAGTCCAACTATGCACTCCAGGGTATTTCTACCAGGGAGCCCATTCTGCACCTAGATACAAGATGAAGTGTTTATTATGAAAACGAGAGTTGCAGATATTGATCATTCATAAGTGATGCTTTAAGTGTCATGGGGGCTGTAACACGATGCAGTGCATGGGAATATACTTATAACATATGGCCTTCAAAAATGGTTTATTGGGTAATTATGCAAGGGGGTCAGCACTGCCTTTTTTTATGGAAGGGAACATTGCAAGTGGATCAAAAATGTTTCCTACTTTTTTTTTTTTTCTTTTTTTTTTTTACGGGCCTCTGGTTTCAATTATAAAAACATGTAGTAATGAAGATGTCCGCTCAGAGTCCCACCAGGAAATTAATTCTGAGCTCAATGAAGCATTAGTGTTGTGGAAACTTATAGGCAATTAAAGGTACTACACAAGGCATGTTGTTGTTACAGCATATTATGTTTTAGTGCCCCAGGAGTTAAACAAATCACAGACCAACTCTACTGCCCTGCCTTGCCTTCCACTACGGTGTTATGAACACTGCTGTCATCTTATCTATAAATGACTGGAGGGGAATACGTTTTACGACGCTGATGAAAGCCCTCAGAGCTGATATTGGCCTGTAAAACGCTGGAGTCACAGAGAGAGAAGGGCTGACATCTTCTTTTCTGCCTGAAGCAGACCACACCACGATCACTGCCATAAGCACTATCATCATTGTTGTCATAATTCAGACAGAGATGAGTCATGAGGAGGAGATGCCTGTTATTTGTTTGGCAGAATCATAGGTCACTGGTGCTTTTGTGTTTGAGTTGTAGTTTCATCTTCATAGTGCTAAGAAGATTAAACTTAATGACCTTAGTTATCTCCTTTTATTTCTCTGAGCACCAACAGCAGGATGAAGTTTACACTTACACATTAAAGTGTTTTAAAATCTGCTGTTTTGATTGGAACAGAACTTTGTACAGAAGTTGATGGTTCCCAGAGGATCAGCCTTTATGACTGTTTGTTCCCAGACTTTTCCTCTAATGCCACCACAAAGTTGACTTTTGTGGTTTTGGGTGAAAGGTCTGTGCAACTATT
>JAPZDZ010000004.1:15451120-15463537 GCA_029783805.1 Acanthurus tennentii
TTCAGCCCAACAAACTGTTCCTGCTTGCAGCCTCATGGAGCCACATGCATGGCTGCAGTCTTTTTCCATTTCAAAGTATTAGCTATTTTCTTTACTCATATTTTTATGTAGGATTAGATGCTCAGATCCAACATAAAGCTATAAAACAGCTAAATGGATTCTTTTACCCTAAAAGCCTTCATGACTTTTGCCAACAGGGATGCCTTTCTTCTCACTGTTGACACAGGGCTGTAAAGTCATGTCTACATGGCAAGTTAAGGTCAAGAAAGACAGATAAGCCTGTGTCAAAGAAGACAACAAAAGTCCTAAATAAAGAACCTTTTGTTCGGAGACTTCGGGTTTCTGCAGGGAGGTAGACATTTATTCAAGTTTGGTCTACACATGAGCCACAGGCTGGTAGAGAGGTGATTTATCTCATTCACTTTCCCCTGTCTTTGTGTTCGTTTCTCAGTCATGCGTGTTCTCTTATCTTCTTATTTGGATATTCGCCACCCACCCTCTATGTATTTTGGCTAATAATCGGCCTTATTAATATTTCCCTGGAAGAGACACTCCTGTAAGTCATCAACATGTCATTTTCAGGCCCATTCAAAGATGTGACAGAAGGTCTAGACTGGGAAAAAAGCTGGAGGCTATACAAGTATCAGTTAACAAGCCATTTTGTGTGTCTGTAGGTATTTACTTTGCCTCTGAGAAAGTCTTTTCAGTTCCTTCCAATACACCTACAGTATAAATCATTCAGCAGGTTTATAAACCATTTTTTTTCTCTTAATGTTGGCATTCAAGCGCAGCTTAAAGGAAGATAAATTGATAACATCCCTGAAGTTGTTTGTCTTTTACTTGCAGATGATATACTATGAGGCAGTGACCACAAAGACCATACAAGGCAAGGCCCCTTCTGTTTCTATTTGACTACTTATTACTCCCACTACTGCCTTTTCAATAAAAACTGGAAAGTTACATAGTGTAGATCTTGATTGACTCTAACACGCCCTTGCACTGGAGCATGTAATGCTTTAAACACATTGTCAAAGAAAACATACTTTTTCACAGGCAGTCAAGCGATGAAAATTATCAGACAAGCCCCGTCAGGATTTCCTTGAATGGCATAAATAATTATGTACTAAATAAATGAACAATATAGAGTTTTACATGATAATATTTAATCTCACTCTGAGTGAAGCTGTCAGTTACAGAAAGCAGAACTACTCAATGTCAAACTTTTATATGCTGTTTGCAAGCGTGACTCATGTGAGCAAAGAGCTGCTCACAGCAAACGCAAACTACAAAACAGCCTTATTCTTCAGGTAGTGCTGTTTAAGAGCTCCAACATCCTTTCTAATCAGGATGTGAGGCAGGAAGCCCCCCTTTTAATGCTGCACAGAGGAGCACAAATTAAACATCCTGGATCTACATCCCCACTGCTTTTTGACAAATTCAGGCATTCATTAACAAAAAATTGGATAACTTATTCATAATGTGCCACAACATCCAAACTGCTAACAGTGAGTCACAGCCCAAAATGCACCATTTAGTTTACGAGGCCGTCAGACCACACAGGAAGAAGCTAAATTCTATCAGGGAAGCTAGTTTCAGAGATCAGCCACCACCCTTCAGCCAATGCTTTCTTGTTATTCTTCTTATTCTGAGTTTTGTTTTTGAAGCTATTGTTCCCTTCCCTGTAGGGGATTCCTCTTTTGGGCGAGCACCGCTGGAAACACTGCTCCTCATATTGGCCCCTAGGTCATTAAAGAAGATACCACACCTACAGCAGGTCTTCAGGAAAATGGCAAAAGAGACTCATCTCAACTTTAGTCATGAAAGTGAACCGGCGGCATCTCAAAACAAGCAACTAGGGGCCTCTTTGACTGTAGCATTCATGCCCTCCTTTATTCTCTCATCAAAGATCTCACCCCATCCATCTGAAATTTGTTTGTTTATCCCCAACTTTTGTGTTTTTCTCCCTCTGCTGCAGATCTTAACATGTGCACCGCCCCTGTCCATCTCATTGACATCTGTTACATTTTCACTGTGACATAAAGATCCTTGGAGCTCAGTACTGAATACAAATACACCGACTTATTTGTGTTAAAGAAAAAAAATGGCCTGTTCACTGTCCTTTTGAACTGAACTGAGCTGTAAAATTCTCTTGAGCATGTCTGAGCGATGGTTTTTATCCAGACTCAAAGCCTCCAAGGACGGAAACATGTTCAGTGCCCACTTTCCATCTTACCTTCGCTACCAGAGCTGACTTACTGTTTCAGCAGTTGCAGACTGACAGAACACATTCAAAAACTGCTTTGTCAAACACATGAAAAACATGAAATCTGTTCACAACAAATATTAATTGGAAATAAATGAATCAGTCGCTGCCACTGGCATACAGGCAAAGGGTTTTTACTGTCCACTGACATATAACAGCCAGCCTAAAGACCACATTATTTTCATTCTTTCTTTCATTCTACCCATAAGTCATGCATCTGATCCAACAGTATTTTTCTAAAGTCACCTATACAATATGAATCTCATAAGCAAGTATGCTAATGTATGGGCATCAAAATGTCTTTGAAGATGCTTGGTATATCTTTTAAAACACAAAATTCCAATAAAACTGGGCCCTTCTGTTGTCATCTTGGTAATCTAGGAGGTGTTAGAGAGGTTGAGCTTTTCAGACACTTTGATAAATTATAAATTGTTTAAGATATTCAATTCACTTTGACATAAGACGTACAAAAGCAGCTAATTTTCACAAATAAGAAGCTGGAATGTCTGGTATTATTGCAGTTCTCAAAATAGTTGCAGGATATTTTTTTGGGAGATTGAATAATTGACTAAGCCTTTCAGCTCTGTTATTATTTATTTAAATTCTTTTATTATTAGGAGACAGACCTAGAGAGGTATGGAGCATGTGCAGAACACTGCTGCTGGGTTTTTAACTGGCTGTCACAAGCGAGAGCATATTTCCCCCCTTAGTCACCTCCCTTTACTGGCTCCCTGCAAGATTTTAGGCTCAATTTAAAATTTTATCACTTGTTTGCCTCTGAAAGTCTGGCTCCCTCCCACCTATCCGACCCTTGAATGCCTAATACCCCTCAAGGATTACTCAGGTCCTCTGATCAATCACTTCTGGTCGTCCCTCAGGCTCGGCTGAAGCTCAGAGGTGGCCACGCTTTGTCGCTTCTGGGTCTGTAACACCAGAGCTGCCCCCCCTCCACAGAGTCGTTCAGAGCTCAGCTTAAGGCACACCTATTTGCTTTGGCTTTTGAACACATACTAAAATTTCTATTGCTAAAATGGCTCTTATAATGGTTGTTTTATTGGTTCTATATTACTCAGTGGGTTTAACTGGATCTCTGCTTGAGTGTATGCACAATATTTGTTGTCTGCTATGTTGATCTTGTTGGTTTGCTATGTTTCTTTTGGGTATATTTGCAAACTTTTTGCGATACTGAAAAGAATTTGACTTGACTTTAAAACACTACAAATCAATTGATCTATTGTGCATCCCTAAGAGAATGGGAATAATCAGTTATTAATGTTTTTGCAAAGATGAGGTCATTTTATTCATCAGGGACTTAAAACATAACTGCAGAAGGTAAAAGTATGAAATCATACAAAATCAGAACCACTCCTCAACACTCCCTCACGTAGTTATCCTGCAGGAGATAGATAGGCATTCACAGACAAGCTTAACCGCTCACTTGGAGCTGTGGCCTCTTTTCCCTTTAAACATGACACTGCACCTGATGAGAAGTGAAGATAGCAGAAGGCCCTTTTTTTCCAGCCTGAATTCCTGGGTCTCTTTCCACTGGAGACGTGCACAGCCAGTGGATCATGGAAAGGCCATAAACGTAGCAGATCACTTTGCTACCGAATACAAACAGAGCAAGCTAATCAGTTCAATGAGTAACCACATTCACTCACTTATTCCATGCTGGGTTTTCAGTGGATGTATACAAACTAGAGAATGGATTCTGGTAGCTTCAGTTGATAATAAACACTGGTTTACTTTGAGCGAGAGGCCAAAAGATGAACTCTCAGTAATTGAAATCAGAGATGTAGCAGGCAGCATTTCTTGGTGTACTAAATATTAATGTTAGACTTGAAAGCAACACGTAAAACTTAACTGCTTGTGACTTGTTGAGTCTGAAGATAAGCACATCCAGAAATTTAAATAATGACTACAGAACTGCAATACTAGAGTTTAGGCTTCACAATAGATTTAGTGTATTCAGATGTGCCTTTACGGTTGAAGTAAGAAGAAAAACAAAGGTTACTTCACTTTGATGACATATACGTCTAGCCTACATGTCTGCGATCAGATCCTGGTTACTCTACAGAAGTATCAGTGCTCCCTGATAACCTGTCCTATACAGAGACACCATTGTCACAGAGTGAAACCAAAATCCTACACCTTGCCAGCAGCTCTCTAAAACCTCTACCCCTCAGACACGGCGCAGTCCATCAAAGTAGGGACGAAGGGCAGGAAGAAATCATCCTCAAGCTCACACAGCCCAAACCACGAAAAATACTTCCAACAATGGTTGCAGCAGATGGAAGTCTGGGAAGGTCGTCAGAGGACCAGCAAGACACAGCAGCAGTGTTAGGGGCAGGGGGCCACTCTGGACCTCAACTAGACATTCTCAGATTACACAGGATCATAACCTATATTTCACTACCTACATCCATCTAATCCCAGAGAGTGGGCTTTAATGAAAAGAAAAGGCATGGACGTCTGAAAGAGACGGAAAAAAACAGATGACTGATGAAGGAAGCTGACTTGTAAGATCCCAGCGTAGGGCAGAAGGAAAAGCACTTACTCAGGATACTGAAATGCGCTGCAGGAGTGAAATTTTGCCATGATTCAGCTCAACTTTTGCAGGTGTGCAAGCACATTTAAATGCAGAAATAAAAGAGCTGTATCTCCTCTCTATATATTATCTTTAAATCTCATTCTATCACGAACTCAAATAACCCATTAAATCTGAGAAAGCATATTGATTTAAGCCGGTTATCCTGTGCCCAAAGCAAGCCGGGGAGCTTCGCATTAGGGATTATGGGTTTAGCCGTCGACATGCCCCTGAGATTAGTTTGATCTGTCACAGGTTAACTCATATTCCAGTTAGAGGGGCGCTCAGCCAGGTTCATCTCATATCTGTACTTTGGCAGCTTGGAAGAGCAACATCCAACATTGCAAAGATAGAGGAATTTAAAAAAAAAAAAAATTCAGCATGCAATAAAAAAACCAATCATCACCTCAACAGTGCAACTCCAGACACAAACAGAAGGAGTCCAATTGATACTGGGGCCATTTAGCATTTCATCTGGGGAAATAAATCACTGCAGTTATTGCTTGTGGTTGGCTGCAGGGTGAAGCTGTGGGCATATTTACAACCTCCCTTCAGATGATGACAGTTAATAAACTGAACATGCCAGCGCACGGGACGAGGGGCTTTTCTATTATTCAGCAAGTCCTATCTGACTCCCACAGAAGTCATCAGAACCTGGCAGGCTGTTGCTGAGCGGCTGACTGACAGGTGGGCTTCCTGTGGGAGAGGCCGCTCGCTGCCAGGTGCATCATCAAATCATAAATTCATTTCCGAAAGGTCTTAGCGTCTTTCTGCAGCTAGCAGTGGGCTAAATGAGCACCTGGTTAAGAATCTGCTCAATTCCTCAGGAGGATTGTCATTCAACAACTTTTCTTCAGTAAAAAACATATTTCAATATCGTTTGGTGGCACTAATAATTAACAAATTGATTGTTCTCTACGTCTTGCCAGTTCAGTTACTTTTGCTACACCTGTCAAGTTTTTTCTTACAAAGAACAAATGCAGTTTACAAACAGTGGCAGTTAAACCTCTCAAAAGTTTTTGTCATTTGTTGAACAATGTGTCCTTGATAAGAGGCAGACAAAGGGAAGACTAAAGTGTCTCATTCCTCGCCCACAACAATTAATTTTCCAGCTAGGACATGACACACCATGTATGTATTTCTTTTTAACTGCTGCATTTCCGCTCTAAAGCATGAGGTCGACTGTGAGCATACTCAGTTTTTCGAGATGACAATGTAGTTGGTTATGAAGGCTTTGAAAATTTTAAACTTTGTTGACTGGTAACATACTGAATCAATTAACTGCATTGTTTTTAACTCAGGATATGATTAATATTATTCTAATGTAAAATGTAAAAACAGCCAAATGGCTACTCTGCTATGCTGCATTGCATCTGGTTTCATTCAGGTTTATTTTAATTGGACATCAAATTGTATTCGTTTCACAGTTCCATGTACTTTCTGGCTACCTACTTGAGGGCCACATAGACGCATGTAGAATAAAAAAAAAAAAAATATTTACCCAGCTGCAAAAAAAAATAGAAATGAGCAGCACAATGTGCAGGTGTGCACAAAATTAAGTGAAGTCCAGAAAAGTCTTAAAAGTCATCAAAATCCTGTTTGCAAAACAGTGTTGTAGCTAATGTTCTGTCAATATATGCAACTTATCAACCTGTCAAATGTTGATTGAGATTTTTAGAATTTTTAAAATCTGTTAGGAATGGTGCTATCTTTTTGCATTGCATTAGCATTTTTCAACTACAGCACTGTGAGAAAATCAGAACACGATGAACCTATAACAAGTAAGCTAATGTCATGTTTGGCAAACATAAAGCTATTATCTCTGGTAATTATGGCTATGCTTGGGTGTAAACCTCCATAAATATAATGAATAGCAGGACAGATTGCTAACATCACCCCACACTGCAATAAAGTAACCAGCACACAGGAACGGCCTCCTCATCAGTTTGTAACGCCACAAACTAATGTAGCCTAGCCTAATTATGTGTTTATGTACAATGTGTCAAAATCAAATCCTTATCTGTTTTGTTTTTTACAGAGAAAGACCCCACCCTCAAACTCCTAAAGTACCTCTTGCCACAGCTTCATGCTCACTGTTTCAACATGTGGAGAAATCCAGAGCTTCTCAGGTCTGCCTTACCCAGTTACAGTTGCTAAGCTATAATTGGAAAATCGCGGTTTTGGTTAAAGGATAAGCAAACTGTCAATAGAAAAGTGATGATTAATTGTGTGTTGACTCCACTAATAGTTCTGGAATGGTTTCTATGATTAAGTGAGGGCTATTAAAGTGACAATGAGGTGTTTTCTCTCTTCACCTCATTGATTCATGTGTGGGGAAAATAATTTTTCAGGGGGGTTTTTTTGTTGTTTTTTTTCAGGGGACCACCCAAATACAGAACAATACACAGAAAGTGTTTATTTTTCACCTATAAGGTTCATCATTTTAATATTTTTCTCAACTTGAAAAATCTTTTGGCACTTCTCGGTGTAAACAGCTGACCAGATGTTCGCTCTTGCTTCCTAGCAACACAAACACTTTCAGGTCAAACAGACTCTTCTTATACAGATAACACTGAAAACCATGTAACTCCCAGGTTTGGTGAATTTTAAAGTAAGTCGATGGATTACAAGCTCCTTTGTAGACCAAGAAAATTATCCTTCTACTTAAGGAATATAAAACCCTTTCAAACCCCTTTGGATTATCACAGATTGCATCTTCACTGAGCTTAGATCAAGACAATTTTTCTGCCTTTTTTCTGTGACATTTTGGAGACACTTGTTTTCACTGAAAATCAATGATATATTACAATATTTCAAGTATGTTTCTATTTAAATTACTTTAAATTATGAACAAAGTTGCAACAAAGTTGAAGACATAATTTCTGTTTCTTCAAATAGATGACCTTGCAGACACACAGGCAGGTTCAGACAGCATCAGTAACCATTTGTTATTCTGTCAGACGGTAAAACAGCACCTCTGATTTTCAAAATAAAAGCTGTGTCATGTCTAATTGAGCAATATTTTCCATTGCATTGTTGTTGTTCGTTGTAAAAAAAAAATATGATCTTACTGACACTGATACCTCAAAATCAAGCCTTGTAACTTTAACTTTCTCAACAGTAAGTTGTGCAGCTTGCCTTGAATTCCAAGCTAAGTGCCGCCGTTTTTTTGGTAAAAATGATCTAATATTACTGTTTATTCAACATTTCTGTTTTTAACAGTCTTTAATAAACATCATTTCCTGAAAATCCTTCGTCTTCATAGGTTAAACAAAGAACTTCAAGTCCTCAACTGGTAGTTATGAAGGATTTTATTCTGAGTTAATGAATATGCCAACTCAAAACCACATGGCACAACCCCAGAAACACCTCCAGCCACTCTTCCTTTAATCAGTAACAAAAATCAAAGTGTGTTTTACTTTATCAAGATGTGAAAACAGACCACATATCCAACATTTTGTTGCTCAGCTTTTTTTATTTGGAGTTTTTTTAATGACAGCATAACGTAACTAGATTTTGACATCTTGTTCGAATCAAGTGTAACAATTATTGGCTGCTATGTGCTAAAAAAGCGCAGCATGCCACATAGAAACATCTGTCTTAGCCTCTGGCCAAAAGAAAAAAACAAAACAAAAACAACAACTAAAACTGTCAGACCATATGGTAGAGCTCACATTTCCCTGAAAGAATAAATTGTATAATCGCAAAAAAAAAAGACAGTAAATAAACCAAATGTGTACTGCATACCATTACTATCCCTTCTCAAGTCTTCAGAAAATTCTACAATCCTTATTAATTGGGAGAGACTTGCTGCATGAAATGTGCGCTGTCTACTTTGTTTAGAAGCCCAGAAATATTTAGGGACTCTGTCTTTTTGGCTCACAAACACTTTTGATTTGTTATGGTTTTCTAAACCTCTGCACTGCTGGTTACTTGTCAGAGCAGACAGGAAAGATGCGACCTGCACGTGTGCTGCTGGCACTGAGCACACGGTGCTTATCTGCTTATTAGGAGGAACAATAGTGAAATGAGTGTGTACAGAGATGATTCATTGGAATAGGAAGTTAAAGTCATTAGAGAGTAAAGTGATACTTCTGGTCACTTTCTCCTCTGACATCCGGTCTTCATGAGGTCTGAGCAACTAGATGTGGAATACATTTGAGGGTTTGCATAAACGATCTTTTACAAACATCTAATTTAACCATCGAGATACAGGATATTGTCAGTCATATCTATGTCAGCTGTGTTTATACAGAGACAGACATCTCAGCTTTAAAAGAGGGAGGCATCATTTGTGGAAGATGGCAGAGAAGAAGCCTTTAAGTTACAGTCAAAACACTGCTATTGTCATTAAAATATAAGATTTCTGTGACCTTTACTTCAAGGCCAAAAGAAAGCACTAAATTCAGAGCATGAGAAACAAAGAAACCTGCCTCTTCAGCACTTGTTTTCATACTTTCATCAGCCTCACTCCTCACTTTCCAAACTCTGTTTTATATCGTTTGCACAAGCAGGATCAAGTGACTGTTTTTTTTTTTGAACGTTTTGATCTAATTTTGACTTGGAGGACCAGATGCAAACTTGGAAAAATGCATCATCATTTTTATTATGTAAGTATAAGCTCAAAGTACGATAAAAAAAAATACACTTGAATATGAGAGAGGGCAACAAAGTAAGATCTCAAATGAGAAAACACAAAAATGGCTCTCATAGATGTAAAGTTGCCTGTGTAGTAAATAGTTAATAAAAGCATCAAATGAGCTTTGAGTGTGTTTCAAGGTGACAGCATCGTCCTCCTTTAATTCTAAATTTACCTACAAATGGGTCAAACACCGCGTAAGCTAATGCTTTTGACTACACTGCTCACAAACACACACAAAAATATGACAAATAAAAGGGAGAAACGAGACATTAAGGGACAAGAGAATAAATGCCAGAAAAATGCCAAAATCCACATCCCCTCCCTGCAGCAGCATCATCATCAATGTAGTGCAAAATTTGCGTCGTTTCATTGAAACACAATGTGGCCGAGATGCGTCTTTGTGCAATTTTCTAATTGACCAATTAATCACAATTTTTACGCAATTTTTACGCGTCTGTGCGAATGATGAATGACCACTGCGCGTTCCTGTTGAAATGACTTGACTTTACTGTGGCCTCTGAAGCTTTAACCAGGTCCCACAGGCTGAACTCTGAGCCAGTGAGAAACTTTTCTCCCACGCTGGATCAAGTTTCTCTGCGGCTTTTTTCAGTGCAGTCTGTGATTTCTGGCAGATTTGTTTAAATGCTGGACGAAGAAAGAGGAAAGAAAGAGGGAAAGAGGGAAGAGGAAAAGCGAAAGCCCGCTTAACGTTAAAACCAAGCCACGTACATGTTGTAATAGCTCCTTGACATACCTTTCTTTTCCGCCAGAACACAGCAGCACAGGCAGAACAGAGAGGTGAGACTGATCCACTTCAGAAAACGGGGCGCCATCGTGTCTTTGAAGCTCGTGTTGAGAAGGTGTCATTCCATGCCCCAAAAACACGCGATATTCCGCTTTGTCGAAACTTCTGAATGTTAACGTTTCTCTCCTTGACTCTGAGACTTTTCCTTCTCTGGGAAACTTTGACAGCTCCTCCTCCTCGCAGATATCTCCAACAGTCAGAGTCATGGAGCGCGAGGACACGCTACTGGCGGCTCTGACGTCAGCAAGAGGGAGGACAGATGCGCCTCGCGAGCTGCTCAGGTAGAGGCAGGACGGAGGGTTTTTCTTTAGAGAGAAAGACATTCATACAGTTTTATGTAGAGAGGTTTTTTTTTTTCCTGGAAATGGTCTACAGTGTGAAAAACTACATGTTTTATAACAGAAGTGTTATAACCTTCCCCAAAAAGAAATAAAAAATACACGGTAGAAAACTTTTCTGCCTTACGTAAACCAGTTGCCTAAAGTGACGCAGTGATTTATGAAAAACTTTATACACTTCCTCAAGTAAATAACAACAAAGACACGCACAGAAAGGTATGCATTTATAGTTTGTTTTTGTAGAATCATTTATGTCCAGGATGTCGGGTAAGGAGAGTGTTGGAAAATCCGATAAACCAAAAAACATAAAGCAAAATTTTACCCGCGGAAAAAAAGATGGAGTTTGAGGGTGATGTTCATATTTTTGAATAAATAGTAGACAAAAAATTTAAGCGATAATTTTAAAGTTTTTAAAATCGATTCTGATAAGGATATCTGAGTTTTTCAACTGCAGTTTGTTCTCACTTTTCAAGAAAAATCATGCTCATGCAGATTTTTAAAACTCGTTTTAGTCAGTTACAGAACATCTCATATCTTGTGCTTGCACACAGCTTCCTTTGCTATTTTTAATACTTAGGGTCAAAGTATAGCGTAATTTGATATGATGCTCTAGTGAAGTTTCTGTAAAGAATCAGGCTTTTGATTTGACTTTGCTCCTTTTTTTATAAGTATTAAAAGGAAAAAGAGATACTGAAAATCTATTATAATTTGCTGAAACTTGCAAAGTAACAAAACACAACTAATATTTTGACTTTTTCACAACTTAAATTTTGACTTCAGATGGTCATTGCACTAAAAGGCCTGAAGAATCAGTAGAAAACATTAAATCCTCACAAATGATCTGAAAGGAAGCTCTGTGGATGAAAATGATGCAGAGTGTTTTAATAAAGATGTACAGGTGGACAGACTTGGTCATTTTACAGAAATATCTGCTTGTTGTTGGAGTTTTTCCTGATGTAAGAGTCTCTGGAGTTATTCTGGGTGAACACCTCAACAGAGAAAGTCAGAGAAAAAGTAGAAGATGACTCATCCAGAATATCAGACCGAACTTTTAGAGAAAACAACCCTTTTATCTTTATTTATCTGTTGACGTGCATGAATGAAAGACAGTCCTCAGCATCAGTGTCATGCTGAAGTGTAACGGACAAAACGTCTTGCCTGATGACAGAGTGCCTGTCTGATCTGAGCCGAGTCTAATTGGATGTCAAGCTGCTTAAATGTGTTTGTTGTTGTACACAGATCAGACTGTATGAGGACAGGAGTGATAGAAATCATTTTTCACACTGGTGTTTATTTCATTACCGCAGCTTAATGGCTCAGCAAATCGTCTTTGGTTGTACTGTTAGAGGAAGGGGTTATTGTGTTGGGTGAAATTATGACCGTTTTCCTCGAGGAGAAATTACCTAAAGTGAGGCTAACATTTCACAGGATGCTGTGGATGTGATGCAACTGTCAGTTTGAATGTTCTAAGTACTGTTATTGGGAAACGGAATAAAAAACCATAGCCTATGTCATTTTGGTAAGTTAGGGGGAAAATGGTAACGAAAGGCGCATTATTATGTCAGAAAGTTATTCCCTTCACAAGGTTATGCACTTTAAAAGCTTCCAGTTCTCATAAGGAGGATCACAGGAGGTCAAATGCTTGAGTTTTACTTTTATTGAAAATCAAATCTCAGCTTCTCGCCAGGGTCATATATTTGAATCTGACTCAGAAGGTTGGTTTTGAATGTTTTGAAACCAAGGTTTGCCACATATTTAGCCACAAGGGAGGCTTGAAAAAAG
>JAPZDZ010000004.1:15508800-15522706 GCA_029783805.1 Acanthurus tennentii
ATAGATAATGGCCATGCAGGGATTTTTATAATGTGAGTGTTCAAAAGCAGCTTCATGACTGACTTTGATAAGGATTGTTGTGTGATCACAGAAAATTCAGTGTAACAAATAAAAAGAAGTGTAACAGCATATAACAGGATATTGTGCTTATTCACTGTAATACGCAACATAGTGCAAACGGCAAAGGATACTTTTAGAGACTGAACTTTCTGATTGCAATCTCTTCCATATCAGTTACACAGTAAACTGGGTTGACTTTTTACCTTCATAAATTTGTCATATGATGGTTCCCCGGGCTGCGGAGGGTTGACCACCAGGTCCATTAAAGCCTGTCCAGGAACAGGAGGGCACAGGCGGACAGACACTAGCTTGGTCAGCTGGGCCTTCACTTCATTATCCATGTTGATGATCTCCATGTAGCCTCCACGGAAGCCGCACCTGAGAGGGAGGGAAACGTCAGGATGTGAATAGAAATATGTCAGAAAGCTAACAAACAACACTGTGAACAAAGAGAAACAGTTTTCAGTGTTATTTTTGAAAGGTCTGACAGATGTACTTACTCTCCCATGTAACATTTGGAGGTGGAGTGGAAAGATGCCAGCTCCACTGTATTCGAGTACTCCGGCCCCATTTCAAACAGGACCTTCTTAAAAGAGTGGAACTGGCATCCGTCTGCGTACACGTTATCCTGGTACACCTGGGAGATAAAGTCAGAAGGACAGATGTCATAAGTGCGCAGAAAACAAGAAAGCGGTTCAATGTGGACGGAGATGCGGGGATACTACCTCATCAGCCATGAGGAAGAGACGTTCCTTTGCTGCAAATCGGATTACATCCTCGATGCATTGTCTGCTCTGAACCTGACCTGTGAACAAGAGCAGGCTCATTATGGAGAAGGGTTTGGGATGATGAGCAGGCGAGCAGTTATGTCCATTTGCTGCCATCTAGTGGCTCTACTTTGAGCAGTTTATAAAATGTGCTTACAGAACTTAATTGAGCCCCTTAAAAGATTTGTTTTAAACTAGCCTTATCCCTGGGCATCCTGGTGGACCTAGTGATTAAGGATTTGAACCATATGACTGACAGGTCCCAAGCTGGACTCCAGCTGATATAATTGTTTTTGTTTGTTTATTTTGCTTTAATACTACTTTCCCTACATGAAACTTGTCTCGGTTTCCATAAACTGTCTCAAGATGGCCCTTAAAATAGACAAAATTTAGTCATCTAGAGATGATTGAGTGTTTAAAATTTTAAATACTAACAGTCTGGTGGTCCTCTACTGACCCCCCTGAAAGTGTGAGGTAAACTTTACCTGTGGGGTTTCCAGGGTTGATGATGCACAGGGCTCGAGGGTTGCAGTGACGCCGGGCCTCATCCAGGGCACGCTGCAGCTCGCTGATGTCCAGGCTCCAGCACTTCTCCTCATTCAGGTAATAATTAATCTGCACGGCGCCCAGTTCAGCCAGCGCAGCAGAGTACAGAGGATACTGAGGTATGGAGATCATGACGCCTGTACGGGTCGCACCCTCGCCACACACCAGCAGCTTCAACATGGTCTAAACATGCAGGACAGGGAGGGCAAGACAGATATGTCAGCTCAACAGTTTTACCTTCGCACAGGAAATAACATTTTAGATTCACGCATACGCAGGAGCAGTAGAAATTTGAAGCACAAACTCTTTGTGGAGGAGCCTAAATGATCAGGAACTGAAGCTGTTGCACTTTTGCTTACAGTTTCAGTTTGGTGTTTCAAATCTGTGTTTTGGCATGAAGCAGTCAAAACAACACATGCAGTGTTCTTTCTTTTCTGTAAGGACACATCATGCATTCATTTTCATGAGCCATGCCATTTCATCTATGTAAAAGGTTAGATAAAGAAGAAAATCATTAACTCTGTACAAAGTTTGCTGAATTATTTTTGTCTTTTCTCTAATTTTGCCTTGGTTGGATAGTTGCAACTCATCAGGACTCTTCAAACCATTAAAAATGAGACACTGACTGCGTGTATGTGCACACTAATTTTCCACAGATATCTTGAATATGAGAAAATGATAATATATTGAGTTCAGCTGTAAGCATCATTATCTGCTTAGAAGGAGACTGAATGAAAGAGGAAGGCTGTGTCATTACGTTAATGAAAGTATGCAAAGTTGCATGTAATCAGGAATATTAGAAGAATATTCATATTCATTTTCATTTTCAAAAGGTTCATGAGGCCAAAATGTTTGCGCATTAATGATTTAACTTTAGCACCCATTATCTCTCTGATCTTGAATAGATGCTACTTGTTTTCTCAAGTGTTTATTTTCCTTCTAGCTCGAGTTCGCTGAATGATTCACTCCAAAACACATTTGTCAGTTGCAGATATATTTACAGCAAAATTATAAAGACATCAGGCAACTTTTATCTCATTGCTACATTAATGAAATATTGGGTTCTTTCTTTCTTTGGGGAGGAAAACAAACATTCATGGTTGAACCCACAACAGGGACAAAGCAAGTTTAATAGATGAGAGATGATTTGTACCACAATGCCGTCGCTGGCCCCTGTGGTGAGGTAAATGTTGTCTGGGTCGCAGGATATGCCACCATCCCTTCGCTCAATGTAGCGGGCCACATCCTGACGCACAGAGTCTATGCCCTGACTGGCACTGTAAGAGCCTGAGGGAGATACATACAGGAGACAATACAAGTTGCTTTCAAGGCTCAAAACCTTAACACAACACAAACTGAACCAGAAAGCACACTCCAGCACAAAATGAGCCAAGGAGATACAAAAGGTGATAATGAAAGACTGAGGTTATATAGAGTTTATTGTGCGGGCATTGTGAGGACAACACATTCATACACACCCAAACTGTTCCCTCCACAGGACTGTAGAATGCGGCGCGCTCTACTTTTAGCATCCTCTGGGAATGTGCTGTCATTCAGCAGCTCAGGGTAAGAACAGAGCGCCAAGACCTTGAAACAAAGAGAGGTGTGAGCATAAAGTGTGGAAGAAACATTGTACAAAAATCCTGCACAGATTACTGCATATGATAGGAAAACATAATTGACAATAACTTTTCAAAGAGGAAGAAATTGGTTTCATAGACATTTAGAAATCAGAAGGGAAGTGCTATATTTAGAGGAGACGTTGGGGGAAGGGCTACGGAGCTGACCTGCCGGAAGAAAGTGATCGGCTGTTGGCCCATAGCATGTGCATCACCAATGTTGGCCTTGATGACCTCAGCAAAGGGCTTCTTCATTCCCTGCAGAGCAAAAACACAACACACAGAGATCACTGAGTGCAAATAAGGTGAGCATTTGTTCATTTTGCACAGAAAACACTTATGCCATCATCTTTTTGGAGAACCAGTTCAAACTGGGCTTATCAGTTCTTTTAAACAATGCTGGAATGTTTTTATAAAAAGTTGTGCATTGCAAAAAAAATGATGTCATACTCATGTGTCTACACTGTTGGGAACTTGCAACAAGGAATCAAGGCCAGAAGCAAAAATTGTTCAAAATGTGACTTAATTTCAAAGAAATTGATGATGACGCTTCTTGCTGTAACGTCTATAAAATTACCATTTCGAGTTCACCAGCAACTTGCTGAAACATCTCTCAATGCAATTTGCTTCCGAACTCTGAGCAGCATGTCTGTTAATAATAGAAACACCACGCGAAAGACACATCTATGTAAACAAATGCTGTACAAGTACTCTCATAAATTCTTTTCGTTTCAGATGAAGACCAGCAGACTGTTCGTACAGCCTGCTCTCAGATTAAAGCCAGCTCGAACCGCCCATCATTTTCCAGCCAGCAAAAACTTTTCAGTCTTACTGCTCAGGGAGGGAAAATGAGCAAAGAAAGGTTGAACAAGCGTCAGGGTGCAGTCACAAATTTTGTGGTCCACTCTTTCTAAACATAGGAGGCCAGAATTTTAGTGGGTCACCTGCTGTCCTAGGAGTTAGTTATATCAGTAGATGTGCATCTTACGCAAGACACATACTGTGGGAATTCTTCTGAATCTTGCTTATTATTAGTAGAATTAGCTCCAAATCAAAAAGTTACTAAACAATGGAGCTTTTGAGCACCAATATCACATGCATGCCTTCTTTTACTGTGTTTTAAAAGTACATCTAATCTGCGTAGAGAGCTTGATAAATAAGGGTCACACTGCAGCACTGTGGTGTAGTCAGAAACCATTTTGTTAAATCTACTGTATTTGCCGTGGCCTTGATGTAGATAGTGTGTGTAAACATGGGAACACAGTTTGAACCTGTGCAAACCATCTTATCTTACTGATACCATTAACCTCCTGACACATAAACGCAGACATGCACAAAGGCTTCAAACTCTTAAGTGTGGACTGGGAAAAAGTGGGATGTGTGACAGCAAGGGACAGTAAACACAACGTCACAAATAATTGGCGAGATTTATCACCAAAATAAAAGTATTAATTTACATGTGTCAGGGCAGTAATATAGAGTTTCTGAAATACAATCTCTTGAGCAGCTGAGACGGCTGACAGAGGATGAAATGCTATGCGGGAAGACACATGCACACACACATGCACACACACATGCACACGCGCCCACACACACACACATGCTGTTGACACCAGATGTTAAGGCCAGCGTGACACTGCAGAGAATCCACAAGCGGGACATCACACCCTGCGGAAATCAAAACAGTCTGTTTGTTTGCTTTTTTCCCAATGTTCAGAATTTAAGGAACTCTCTCTGGCTCTCTCATTGGTCACATGCTAGAGGCGTCTCCCGGTCTGGACCAGTAACATTACACCGGGTGAACACCCACTGGGTCAAAGGTACCGCCCATCTGTGATGAGGGTCTTTTTGAAACACTCTGACCTCTGCTCCTAAAAGAAAGGGCTCGAAAGGCCTGTGCTTTGTGTTCCCCACCGCTGATAAAAGCAGCCCAGCAAACAATGTTAAAGTGCCAACAGGCGGTGAAACTGCGCTCTTGATGTAAAACTTAGAGGTCATTCTTTTCCTCCCTCACAAAGGAAATGTTTCACAACTTAACTTGGAAAAAAGACAGTGAAACTTGAGCATACCATTATCATGGACGCTGCAATAGCAAACATTTTTGGGGTTTGCAAATTAGTTTTTATTGTGGCAGAATATGTGAAAAAAAGTCACTCTTTCCCAATAGTGGTCCTCTCAAAAGTTCCCAGATCACCACAGCTAGCTGCTCATTAGGACAAACAAAGACCACAATGTAATACGGCATGTGAAGCCTTAATCTGTGCACTTCTTACTGGTTCACAGTAATTTGGTTCAAAGTCTGTCTCGCTTATTTTCCACGTATTTTAAAAGCTGTAACAAGGCTTTAGTATTAGGAGAGATTACAAGAACAAGGCCGCATTTGTGTTGTAAATGAAGACTTCCAAAAAACACAAAACGGGTATGAAACTGGAGAGGAGGATCATTGTGTGCGTTTCCATGTGTGTGCTTAATTCAAGGACAAAAGAGAGAATACCACTGTGACCCGTTTCTCAAAGTAATCCAATCCTATCAAAGCTGCAGTTTGAAGGGAGGTGTTTCAAAAATGAAGGAATGTGTTTTTACGAACGAGTGCAGTTCAGTGCCTCTAAAAACTGTGGAACAAGATGGGTAGACTGGCATTTTTGCCTTCAGGCTGGGTGCTGTAGTTTTGAAAAAACCTGGCAGTGAAACACTCTGCAGAGAGTGAACAAAGACTTTGCAGCGCCTCCCTAAATCCTGATGGAAATGTGATGAAGAAAAGTTCATTAGCAACTTGCATGAAGCTTGATAATTCTCTCATTTCTCCTCTGAAAAATGCTCGTATCCCTAAGTATCTTTACTGGATTTCCACAAGCTGAATACAAACACAATTTCTTCTGCTTTTTGAACATCAAAATATCAATTTGATCACGCTCGATCAACTCTTGTTAGGACGAGAAAAAAAATTAATATCCTACACAGAGTGGGAGCCAGCTACAGATAAGCACCAGTCAAAGCAAACAACATTAACTCTATGGCGCCAGTGAGCCATCTGGTTAAAAAGGTTACCACTGTCATCACACTCCCTGCTGGCCCATCTTACTGTGCCTTTCACCTGTGCAATGACCTGTTCGCAAACTCATCCCATCTCAAGCAAAGCACTCAAGAGAGGAAAGTTTTCACACCAGACTGCACTCAGTACACAAACAGCTGGTTGCCACATCACCATAAGTGCAAGAGGAAGGGATCAGAAAGAGCTTTTTTTAAAAAAAAAAAAAAAAAAAAAAAAAACAAGGACACTGAAAGAGAAAGATGCAAAAAAATCTCTGTGATTGATTAAGGGGACAATACAAATATTGATTGTAAAACAAAATCAGTTTATACTATGCATTGAAAGAGCGTTTTTAAAATGTCAGACATAAGTGCTGAAAGCCTTAAATAGATATTTCAACTGATTTTTAGCCTTTAAGAGAACCAATCACAACATGAGGAAGCTACAGAGGACAGATCATCTAAGTTAGCCATTTTGCACAGTGGGGGCTGCGAGAGGTGAAATGAGGTAAGATATGCGCATCATCAGGTCAGACGGACAGATATTAACAGGTAAGACAAACACAGTCTCTGGTTTAGACCATGGACTTTCATCACTCACTCTGTTTTTGTTGAGCAACTGTGGTTCAGAAACCACAGTTTCCTAAAAAAATATCTAATGTACAAAAAAAATGTCTTGAAAACAGGTCAGAAAGAGAAATATCCAGAACACACCAGTCTACTTTTTTTTTCACATGCTCAAACAACTCACGAATCAGTGACTAACTAGTGGACTTTGACAGGAGGCAGTGTAATTGATAACACAAAGTTTTCTTCTGGATAATGCTTAGACGGTCATAATGAAAATACAAGTAGGAATGGAAACCTGCTGATTTGCAATTAATGAAAGACACTGACTGGATTCTTGGTCAGGAAAAAAATCCCAAAAGCCTTAATCAGCAGCAAAAAAAGCACACATTTTACATTTTACAGAGCAAACATTAAAAGCTGGAAGACATTTAAGTCATAAACTGTTCACTCTGGCAATTTTCCAATCATCTGTTTCAACAACAGTAAAAGTAAAATGAGACTATTAGATTTTTTTTAACCTTGTCAGGCACAGCAGGTCTAGCAGGCCTACGTTTCCTCTTATAGAAAATGCACAGGACAAACTGGTCAACTTGCTTTATGTAAAGATATACTGCCTCTCGACACAGTCTGATCAATAAAAGGAGGCAATAACAGAATGATGAAAGGAAAAGCAAACATTGAAGTATTTGCCATGCACAGATTTGCAGTGAGACACAAAGTATAGTCCATAGATGACATTGAAGACAGAAATGAACCGAGAATACAGACCTCTGAGAGCTCCCTCTCCAGCTCCACGGCCCGCTGCACGATGGGCCCCCGCACGGCGTACTCCACTTTCTTCACCGTGGGGTTCATGGTGTCGATGGTCAACACCTTGGCCCGGGACGTCACTCCGTTCTCGGTCATCTTCTCTTTGGGGAGCCCTCGACGCGTCGCACTCAGACTGGACAAAGCTCTGCCGGGAGAGGAGGACAGAGGGGGAGAGGTCAGTGAGTGGACCCTGGGACGAGCGCCGGGCTGCTGCGCTCCGCTGCAGCCGCCGAACAACTCGCCTCGCCCGCGGCTCAAAATCCGGACGTTTCTGACCGATAGCAGCTGCATCCGTGTTGCTGACATTTACGCCGCCTTTCTTTCGAACAATCAACCGAACTTTTTGGAGCCTCCGCGGCTGCTCTGCGATCTGCAACACACCGGCTGCTTCACTCTGAAGGAGTGAAATTAAAGTTGTGCCACTGATTGAACCGCGCTCCTAAAAATACTGACTGGAAGCGCTCAGACCTTTGGACCGCGTAGAGGTGGAAGTGCGAATGGGGCTGAGGCGAACTCGTGATAAAACCCCAGGATGTTTTTTTTCTCAGGCCCAAACTGCTTCGAGATAATCTGACAAAGCTTTTCTGTCTGAAATTTTTGGAGCTTGTCCTTTGCACACATGGCAACACTAACGTTACAACTATCCCTCCCCTTTGTGTGGCTTCATGTGAACCGTACCTCCCTCCCCCTATACACCCCGTTATCTTACGCACCGTGAGGCTGCCACTCAGGTTCTGTTCTCCTGTTACTGAACCGAAACAGCTTTTGGACCGACTGACTGACTGACGTGGCTCACAGGGATAAAACCAGCAACCGGCTGCAGCTTCCAACTTTGACCGAGCTCACTGCACAGCTCCACAGCACCACATCCCACTTTTTGCTTTTTGAACTCCATGTGGTTTGGGAGGAGACTGAATCCAATTTGGTGTAAGAAATACTTAAGAATGCTCCTCCTATCTTAACCAGAGTCCATTAAATCCCCTCTATTGGCTGAGTCGGTCAATGCAAATCCCTGGGTCAATGTATGCAGTAACTTATACAATCAGGTTGATTTAAAAATGCTAGTAGATTAAAAAATCTTCACATAGTAGCTTAAATAAGAAATTAGTATTACAACAGGCATACCAGTTCAATGTTTTGTGTCCCTGTAGCTCTGTAATGCTGATAGTCTCCTCATGATAGGGTCAGACAGAAGGAGCAAGGTCAGGCCTAATGACACTGGCTCACATTTCCATGGATAAACTGGAATGGTCCTGTGTGAAAATGCAGCAAATGTCCTGTTACTTGACAGACTCTCCTTACACAGGAGCTTAATAACACAAAATAACCACAGGGAGCAGAGCATCTGTGATTTAAAAAAAAAAAAACATATTGGGAATGAGATGATACAGACCCCTGTCTAATTTTGATCAAAAATTCTATGCCTTTATGCAGAAGTAGTAGGACTGCAATCATGTTTAACATTATGCAGTGCAGCGCAGCTATATAAGACAAAACACTGCAATTGTCATTCCACAATGAAATGGAGTGTGTTCCACCGATAGTCACTTCCACTATTATTACAATTATGTGGTGCAGAATATGGGCAGTTTTTTCTGTATTTTTTGCATGAGTAAGAATGAGTTATGAAAGACATCCTAAGAGATGCTTTTTAGTTTGTTTTTTCATCTTAACACTGACTACCCATAAATATTCCATTGTGTCCACTGTGTCTGCCTCGTGGCTGTCAAAAAAATGTCTGAGGGATGTTACAGTATTTGTGAACAGTTTAAATTTAACACTGCTACTACTGCTACTATTACACTACTTGCTTCTTTTTGACAGGTAGTTTGGATGTGTTATCAGCAGTTGCACAGTTGTCAAGTTTTTCAAAAAAATATTTAACAAACAGAGCACAAACATCATTTCATGCTAGCAGAAGTTAGAATGTAAATCAAACCACTCAGTAACCCAAAGACCCACAGAAAGTAACCAACTATATTTAGGATTTTAAGTAGTGCAAACAACAAATAGCAGGCACTTAATTTTCCCAGTGTTACATTTTCACATGATTCTCAAATATATTTTGAAATACAGTGCAGTTCAGTTCAATTCAGTGATAATGTTACTGTCCAAGCTTTTCTTACTGACAGGGACAGACTTGAATCATACACAATTCAGGGACGGTCACTTATCTCTTAGATGACAAAACAAAGCTCAAGACTGTTCCCTCTGTTCTTACACTTTCCATTGTTTTCTTATTGTTATCAGCATTGGATTTTTGAGCAGTAGCTTGTAAAAAAAAGCTGGTAAGACCATTAACAACAATATCCTTTTTTATAGTCTTCATTAAAAATGGACAGATGGGAGCTTACTTTGTCTCGGTCTGTTGGTCAACATGTAATTGCATGGATGAAGTTATTAATATAGATAAGAATAATCAACAATGTTTAATAATCAACAGTAAATTATTCATGTCACAGGTTAATATCTATTCACAAGTAAAATAATTTATTATAAGGTCAAAAGTGGTGGGTTTGCTGAAAATGATTATGCTCTAAGAAATTAAAGTTCATTTAAAATCCAGTGGCTGTAACTATATCAGAGAGAGTCTTTGTTGCCACTGTGCGCAGTGCAAAGGTTGGCACTGACAGTGGGACAAGCAGGAAGAGCTGGTGCTGTGGTGTCTGAAGTCCGTAGCTTTTGCACTCTTCTGTAACTAGATAGCACTGCAGTGGCTGGTGGGAGAATCCAAGGACAAAGTCTTCGGTGTCACCCTTCTGCACCCTCTCCTCTGGGCTGACACACAAAGCCTCCTCCTGGTTGAAGTAACGTGTCGTGCTGAAGATGTAGAAAAGCTTCAGAAGTTCCCAGCAGCGGGCCTTGGATGGCAATGGAGGGTCACCAAGTGGATGATTACTCCGGACACAGGAGACTGAGCGGCGTGTTTCTCGGTTGATGAGAAGAAGTGCCAGCACATCCGGCCGCAGGGATACAGCTACTGGTAGGCAGCGCTCTCCAATAGCCAGGCAGTCTCTCAGGGTCTCCACAAGGGGTGTCCAGAACCGAACCACCAGCCCACTCTCGGCTCTCTGCAGGGAAGGGGTTGGTCCGCACAGCACACACACATCTGCCCCAGGCAGCAGCTGGAAGCGAAGCAAGCGGTGGGCCACAGTAGGGCTGCCTTGAGGTAAGAAAACTGGATAATCACAAGAGGCTGACCCAGAGGCTGAGAGGGACCGCATTAGAGCAGAGAGCAGCACAACTTCCTGTGGTGCCAAACGCCACCACTTCTCAGTTGCAGCAGCTATTCGCCCACGGATGAGGAGACAGCCAAACTCACTGTCCACAGACTGAGCAAAGCCATCCACTGCCTCTTGAAGAAGAGCAGGGTTGGAGGGCAGCAATGAATCAGCACAGTGTGTCAGGTTACCTAAAATGCCCTCTTGCCTCTCCTCCAATAGCAGATCAATAAGGTGAAAGCAGGACCGCAAGTCCCTTTTCAGCCTCTCGACATTCCTGACATTGGCAAGCTCATCCTGACCCAACACCAGCACCATGCAGTTCCACACATTCTCCAGGAGGCGCTGTAAACGAACCTCCTCCTCTTTGCTGCTGCCTTCACCACCTCGTCCACCTCCAGTCACAGCGATGAGCACCACGCTGTCCTGGAAAACTCTCCACATCACCTTACCCCCGCCTTTCGTCTCACAGCAGGACAGCACTACACCCTGACCACCTCCAAACATGTGAACGCCATTAAGGGAGCCGATGACAGAGAAAGGCAGCTGTTTGGAGGCACCTCTTGTAAAAAGAGGAACTCCACTACTGGCTGTGAGGCAGAGGAGCTGTGTCGATCCATCCTGGAGCATCATCTTAGGGGCCACGCTAACTGTGGTTTACTCTTGACTGCACAATCAACATACGTGTTTTTCACAAGCAGCGGATTGTTGAACAAGTCAACTGGTAACAGTTTTTATAAATATGAATATAAAATGATAATAAGTAAGCAGCAAAGTATGATAGACCAGCCTGCAGTCAGCGCTAGCTGTGACACGCTTCAGTTGTTTCAGTAAGTAGCATAACGGTGTGCAGCACCTTGGTTAGCCGTTAGCATCACGTTAGCATTTAAATAGATAAGCCGTAAAATACCGAACCGGGCACAAACCTACAAGACAAAAGATATCGCGCATCGTGCGGCAAACATCTCTATCATGGCTGAACACAACAAATACCCACGCGCTTTTGTTATCTGGCTGCATCGAACATGCTAGGTTAACAAAAGAAGTTACCGTCGTTTCCACAGTAACGATGTCCCATGATTCATTCCTCACTCTAGCGCGTTTTCATTTGGCTGGTCGAGTTACAGTTACGTTTCAGGAGCTCGGTTGTAACCGCTAAAAGAGCGGGACAGGAAAACCGACCTGGGTTCAGTCCCAGGCGTTGGATTTGTTGTTCAAAAGGACCAGGCACACGTTAGTTTACTTCTCGCGAGAGTATATGTATATCATCCGTCAGATGATAACGGTCACACTAGTTTGACGCTGTGCTACAGTCAATGGCATGAACTGATTGAGTTTTTTAATGCCTGGGTTCTTAATTTGTACACTGACAGTTACATATTTATTACTATATTAATAGGTAATTTGTTTTAACCACGATGAATGGTGGTAAGTATTATGATTTAACTTAAGCATGGTGCTCTTGCACTAAACACATCTGGAATTATAAGGAACTTTTGCTCTACTTATGATTTCTCATTTTATTCCACTCTATACTCTATGGAGCCAATGTGTACCACTCAATAAACATAACAATCAAAAATGAGTTAAATGTACACAGTAAAAAAAGAAATCCTACTTTGATTTATATTACACATTATGCATTGCTGTCAAATGCCTTAGTCCCATACTTTGAGGAAAAAAAGATCACAAAATAGCAATGAATTAAACACTGAAGTAGTAAAGAATGCTTTTTATTCATTAAATACAAAAAAGTCCAGAACAGTGATGACTAAAATAGAACAATAGAAAAGGCACAATAATTCACTCGAAAATCATACTGTGCCATGAAAAATAAACCTGTCTCCTTTCTTCTACTGTGACTGAAAATAGATGGTTATCTTCCTGACATGATTCCAATATGTTCTACACTCAAGTGATCCCATGGCAGTATAATGGCTTGGCATGAGGAGCAGTGTTGAGGTCAACTTTTCCCTGTAGCATCAAAATGAAGGCCTGCAGATCAAGAAAATTCAATCAGAGACAAAAAATAAAGAATGCATTGTATACGTGTGTTTGTTTTATTAAGAATTTTTAGGTAATTCAACCTTCTTAAGATGAGTAAACAAATTTGTGGATGTAGTTTTTACTTTTTAAAATTTAATTACACTTACACAAAAAGTGACAAATGTGAAAATATCTGTAGATACTAATTTTAAACATAGAGCTAAATTGTCAAATACAGATGCAATTGATCTTTTTATTATTTCAGTATTTGCAACTTACAGTGGATAGTGCAAAAGTAAATTATGATGGTGAGGTCTGAGAAGTTCCAACACATGTTTGCATGGTTTCCCTAAACAGTAAAAACTTAAGACTGTAATATTAAAGCTGACCACAATTGCAGCTTTATCGTGGAGAAAACATCTAACAGATACATTTCAAATTAAAAGGCTTTCATTTTACTGAATTAGTTTCATTTCACTAAAACACTGAATTATAGGGAGGCATAGAAGACAACACTTCATTTATTTGATTAAAGGGATTTATGGCTTTATGCTAAAAAGAAATAGAATGCCAGACTGACCAATGAATACAGTGGTTTCACAAGAAGGAGCAGACTTTCTGCGGCCTGAAAGGGTTGGTGCTAGAGGACACACCGGTGAGCAGAGGGTCCTGCAAGGCGTTCTGCATGCAAAACTGTTGGAGGTCTGCCGCTGCCTGGGAGACCTGGTGAAAAAAGAGGAACCAAAATGTAAACTTTGGCCATGGGTTACCATGGAAAACCGCAAGAGGCACTATTACTACCAAATCATTCAGGACTCGGCCAGCAAAGACAATTCTGCCATAAAGCTTTTTCTGGTTCTAAAGGAAGCTTAAGATTTAATGAAAATTAACACAGCTGACACCCTAAGGAAAAGGGATTCTGACTTGCATTATCTCCCCAAGTTTGACTAAAATACTGATACTAAATCACAGAAACACTTAAACACGTCTTAACGACGCCTTTTTGTTAATGACTTTGAACCATAAAGAAAATAGTATATGTTAAATGTTTCCTCGTACTGTTATGATTCTGTATTGCAAAAAGTACTGTTGATCTCTATATAGAGGACCCTCTAGATTGAATTAGTCTAAATCTTGACTATATCCACATTGTTTTACGTATTCAAATATTATACGTGATTCATTTTCTCTGATGAAAAAAGTTTTAGAAATTTTCTGGTGAGTTTTCTCTAAAGTGTATAAACAAAGTATGCTAACTTAGTAGCAACAGATACAATATTTGTGTTGCTAACACAAC
>JAPZDZ010000004.1:15561049-15577255 GCA_029783805.1 Acanthurus tennentii
AGCTCTACCAGAAATTCTGCCTTTAAAAAGAAAATAATGTTCAATTTTTATTGGCACTGTCAGGGAGGTCTTAATTTAGCTGCATGTCTATCATTGAGGTGGTAGATTGCAGTGGTGTTGAACTGGACTGCATTTCATTTGATTGATGTTTGTGATATTTTTTTCCTTAATTTACATACAATATAAAGCACTCCAGTATGACATTATGACACACTACAACCTCATTAATCAACAAATAACCTTTCTGACAGTGTCATAAATAAAAATTTGTGGCACAACTGTTGCTTTGAATCACACTGGATTGTGAAAGTCGATCTCATGGAGAGGGTGTGTGTGTCTGAATCTTTGTTGGTTAAAGGAATGCAAACCTATCTTTTCTTGTGCACAAAACCTTTTTATATCATTACATCCCTGTAATATGTCAACACTGCTTTTCCTCTGCTTCTGCTATTACTCTAATAGTATTTCATAAGCCTTTCACCTTCAACCAGGCACATTCCTTTTTTTCTTCTTTTGTCCAGTTAAGCAAGAACCAGGAGTTTGACCATGAGCTTTATTTCTAATACGTCAGAAAAACATCGAGTTAAGCAGAACACTCAAAGGTCAAATGTACCCAGCTAGAAGAGCTAAAAGCTAACATAAAGAGCCAATAAGGCATTATCTTCCTCTGTTTTGTGAAGCCTTCTTTGCACTCTGGAACCAATTTAGGATCCTTAAATAGCCTCCAACTAAATTTTGTTTATCCCATCTCTCATCCCGGCTGACTGAGAGAACACTCATAAAAGGATTTCAAAATGGCCAGACTACATTACATATTACATTACAGGCCGATTCACTGCCAATCGCCTTTTTTAGTTTCATATTTAATTTGATTTTGGACATTTCTGACATATGTTACAGTGCAGAGCACATAGTTTGAGACTTTACTTTAAGCCCAAAGGTTCTTTAGGTGTTAAGTTGAAAAAATAACCCTAGTGTCATCTTAATCCATATTTGTTAAGTCTTAAAACAGCTATTACATGTTTTATGCTCAAAAGTTTTTGCTCGGTTTATTTTCATAGGAGGAATAATCTCCGTGTGGAAATGTGTGCGAGTCTCCTCTAATTAGTGAAACTTTAGACCTCACGCTGACTTTGACTTTGGGGCTTACACAAACAAGCTTGACACAGACTTTTTAAAAAATGATTTATTTTCATATTGAACACAGATGCAAACACACACGTGCACGCACAGTTTCTTCTCTCAGATATGGAGGATGATCTGTTGTCACGCGATCTGGCTTCTCTTTCAGTGTAACATTACAGCTGTGTTTTTACTGCCTTAAAGCAAGAAAGCCTCAAGCCGGTGGTGCATTAAGGTTGTGAGTTTACAAGGTCAGAGTGAAACTGCATGTAGCTGGCATGAATCGACTGTGGGAGTTGATATACTGTACCTGTGGAAAAATGAAGGTTATGTAAGAGAGGAGTTTGTGTGGATGCGGGTGTGTTTATAAATGTCTGTGTTAATGTGGAGATTTTGCATGCTGATAAAACGAGGCCAGATGACAAACATAAAGGGGTACATGACTCACGGCTGCACAAGCCAGTGGAGATAAGGAACAAGAATGAATCGCTAAAAGCCTCTCATATCCTCTTCTTCTACAGATAAGACAAAAGACAGCAAAAATCCCACAGCCCATCATATTTCTATGATGTCACTTTTATTTTGTTTCCCCCTAAATTCATCTTTTCTCCCCCCCACAGGTTAAATCACAAAACTCACAGTTAAAGATTTATGATCACATTTATTTCCTCTAACTCAATAAAACAACAAATGAAGTCTTGGCTTTAGCAATAGCACAGGATTTATTGAAGGAAGTGGAAACTTCTTGCATAATAGTTTGTAAAGTTATAAATAATAAATATGACTCAGTTAGCATTTAGGCTGGAACAATACTTGGTTATTTATGCTTATAGCAACCTCAATGTGATGCCTATTTTTTATGAAAGTGGGAAATTATTATGCATGCAGCAGATGATGAAGATGTGAGGACGGCATGAGGATAAACTCAGCCAAAATATCCCTTTCATTAAAGACAGAAGCTCCTTACGAGCAAGATTAGTCATGGTCTGGATAGAAAATCAAACATACCAACCACTGAATATTCAATCAGGTACTTTCCAAGCTGAATTTTAACTAAAGTTTGTACCTTCACTTTTACTTTCTGAATGTTTTAACAATCATTGTAGACTAAATGAGACTGTCAGCAACAGTCTTAAAAAGAACAAGATATGTTTGCAATTAAATTTCTCATTTGCAGTGCCACAGTTTGTACTCCAGATTTCATCTTGTGTCATCCAACTGCAACTAGAAGTGAAAATAACTGATCATGGGTTGAGCAGGAAAATAATCTTTATAGATTAAAAACACTTATCTCATATATTTTAATAAGACATTACTCAAGTATACATCACACTTCATTTTGACCCTCTTATTTAGCATTGATGGCATACTATCAGTAATTACATTTTTATAAAATGTAATTATCCAATATGATGCTGTTGCAAGGAAATGTATAAAGATTTAAGTATTTGGGCGTTTAACAACTGCAACACGTCATAAAAGGATGAGTAACTAGTATAAAATCAGTAGGTGGAACAGTTTTAATCTTAATCAGATGTCTTCATAAGTGTTAAACCCATTTATGAACAGTTGGAAAAAAGAATTAAATGACATATATGATTACAGATATCTCATATTTATGTAAGTATAAAAACTAATGATGTGGGTGTTTCATATGAGGAGTTGTACGTGTTGACAAATTGACAAATATGTTAATAATCCCTTTAAATATCCTCCTATTTGCTTAGAATTAAATTACAACATGTAACAGGGTTTAATATGAACAGATTATCTGGTTACTCACACAGCAAACTCACTCATGTGACCTGAGGATCTTACCATTTGCACCAAGTGGGTAATTAGTGGGGATTTATTGTCTTGAGAAATCACACACACAAAAATTTAGAGACAACATCTGTATAAACAAATTATTAGATATCCCCAGGTACAATAAGTGCAAAATCAATATTTAGAAAATACATTTTCAGTTATCTTGTTGACAGTGAGCTCCCTCCCTGTGTTGCAACATAGTCATCTCTGCTCATCCCAGTGACACAGAAAGTGCTGAACAAAAATGTCTCACTGTTTTCTAAAATAGCTTAGCAGCCTCATCCCTGTGCTCAGCAAAGGCCCTGAATCTGTACGTTCCAGCAGTGGTTTAACAACTCCATGCTGACTTCCTCTCAGCACTTCCCTGTGGGCAATCCCCTTCACCACCTAAAATTATGAAATTTTAAGTTTTACTAGTGGTACTCTGCAGTCAAACTCCACAAATAACCGACTCTGTGAACGATGTTGTACAAACACTGGCAAAAGAGGTTACTGATAAGTTGAATGGGTGGGCAGAGATGAGTTATACACCTGTTGTTTCATGCATGTGCACTTTAACTTTTTGAGTGGTCTTAATTTTACCAAACATATTTTCATCTCTACTCTGGCCAGCTCTCTGGAGGCCTTCGATGTTGACTCCTACAAAGAAAGGCTCCAAGACTGCTGGACTAAGTGTGTAAACATAAGAGAGGGCTTTATTGAAAAAGTTGATGTGCTACATTTTCTTGAAATTACTCCTCTTAACTTAGGCCATGAACTTATCAACCAACCCTTGGAGATCGTTGACACTCAAACATCAGTGCACTAGTAGCCTTTAACTGTTGGAACTGGTCTGTAAATATGGTGCAACGTGTAATAATCAATGATATAAGAAAGAAAGAGAGACAAAACACAGTTCTGATACACAAATTTGCACTTTAATTTTTAATCATTTTTCTAATACTTCTTTTGCTTTTTTAAAAAAAAATAAACAATATGCCTCTTTAGGCTTTGACTCTCATTTAAATAAACCATGTGAGAAGTTTAGTGGGGAAATATCTCTCTGGATTGGCTGCTGACAACTTGCAGACATGTGAAACATCATAAGAGGCCCTGACTGAACACTGCTTCTCTGAAAGAGGCCGATAGTCAGAACAATCAGAAACCACAGGATTAATGTTCATCATTTTTGCAATGAAGTTTATTAAATGACAGTTGAATAAACTCTTTAAAAACTAAGGATATCAAGTAAACATTGTTTTTTCAGTAACTTTATCAAGCACCCATCATGAGCAGAATGCGTAGAGTTTTTAATAAAACATAAAAGCAACAAAAAACATAAATGTAAACTTAAGTAGAATATAACACCTTAAAGTAGAAGTACTGAAACAAATACATATACAGTGAATACAGTGAATGTTAAACCAACTTGCTTAACGTCATAATTTTTTCAACTTGACAGGTTAATTAACAACATTTTTCTTTATGTTGACAACCTGCAAATAAATCTCAAAACGTGTCAGCGGTTGCAAATTAGTTGTATAGGAGACGTGGCTCTTCAAGGGAACTAACATGTGCTGCAAGATGTGGCAAAACAACAAAGGTATGGCAAATAATTATTAACGCTCATCACATGTGACTTAAATAGCACCCGAAGGAGTCCTCCTGGAGGCTTTGTGCACTGCAGTGTAGAGAGTACAACTGGAAAAACTCTGCTCCTGTGATCTTTTTGTAAAACCAAACCAACAGAAGCAGATTTCCTCCATCATTTGCTTTACAGTGAGCGGCTTAAATTCAGAGAGGATGTGTGGCCGCATTTATGTGAGTTCTGTGCTTCCTCAGCTCCAATTAATGGATGATTTCACCCTGTTTTTTGGAGAAATGGCCTTGATGAGGCTTTGTGGAAAAAGTCTAATGGCCTTTTAAAGCGGGGAAGAAATACAGACGACTTTAGTAGGAAAAAACACTTATAAGCCAGCTTCATTTCAACAGATGCAGAATATAGAAGTCCCTTTTTTGTATCCATTTCTGCTTTGTAACTGTTTGGGATGTTATTTTAGCGCCACTTCCTGAAACTACGGGAGCTGGCAAGACACAGACCGTGCATGCGTTAATTGCGCGTTAAAAAAATTGCCATTAAAAGGAGTTTGAGTTAACGCGTTAACTTCGACAGCCCTAATTTTATATTATATATATAATATTTCATGGCAAACACTGAAAGCACATCCTGTATGAACCACTAGTGCACATGGTGTGTCATCTTGACTGTCGCTTGCACCAGCCGATCAAACCGGCGCTGTTTCTAGAGAGCCTAACTCCTGTTCCTGCTGAACTGAGCCAGTGTTTGCTTTACATCTAACTGTTATCAGCTCAGTAGGCACAGGAGGTTGAGCCCAGGCACCTGCACCACCTCACTTTTACCACAGGGAGAGACAGAAAGCCCGGACATTTGAAGGACAAACTCTGTCTTACCTCAACAGAGAACATCCCTCCAATTTATTCCTCTCATCTTCTTTATTTTGAGTAAAATTAAAGAAAAAATGTACAAAAAGGGACCGTTAATTCAAGTGAAAGAGTTGGTTCACCCATTAATAAAGGGCATTTTCTCATTAATGTCTAGAATTCTATCCATTGAGATACAAAGACATAGTGCTACCCCTCTAACCTTCATCACTGACAAATAACATTCAAGCCATTCAACAGCATCATTTTTCTCAGAAAAAATGTCACCACTGGATCATTTACACAACATATCTTCAATAGAATGTACTTCCACTGTTTATTGTGCACAGTGAGGTGATGAAGATGGAGATGTTTGCATTTCAATACTGTAAGCACCACTTTTTCTTGAATTTTTCCTGTTTTTGTATTTTTCCATTATTTCTGCCTATTCTAATAGGCATTGTTTGAATGAATCATTGTTTGCATTGAAATCACATTGCTTTGCTAACTTTGAATGATTCTAATAATGAAAGTTCTATTTTTAAAGCACTTTTAAAAACATAATTAAAACAAATCATACAAGAGAGAGCACATTAGAGAGTACCGTAACACTACAACAATATGAAGCTACAGCATACATGACAATAGGAAAATAAAATATAAATGATCTTTTATTTTTTTTCCCACACATTTAAGTAACTGCATGTTTACTTGTTGCAGACACACACATATACATGGATACACATACACACAAACTCAGTCCTTTGCTTTCATGACCACCCAGACAGCAAATGAGCTTAAGAATCACAATTACATTGGCTACTAGCTTTCCCGATGGGACATTTCCTGTATTTCCTTCCTGTATGAGTAAACCCTCCCTTCCCTTTGCTGCCTCCTGCCCTGCTCTCTTACCCATCATCCTTTTTTTTGTCTTATAAGAGATGAACAGATAGAAAAAAAGGTGCCTGTCTGAGTGCCCTTGTCTCATTGTGCTATCCAACATATTGTATTTAATGCTCATAACCAAACATGAATGTTCACTAGCAACATTTTACGACTATATTTCACGTAACAATTATGTCTATTATGCAAGAAGTGTATATAACTTAACATCTTTATTATTTGGACTAAAAAATGCAAAGGTGAACCACAAAATCCAGTGTTTTTTTTTTTCTCTTCGTTTCTTTGAAATTAAGCCCCTTACATGTCTGCAGAGTGGGATACAGCAGCACATAATTTACTTAAAACCACTTGCTTCTGTGTTGACTTCTTACAGTTTTTAACGGCTTTTAAATGTTGGAAAGGCTTGTGAGGAGCGGAACTTAGCCACTGTGAACACAGGCTTTCACTGAACTGTTCACGGAGCGAGCTAAGTCCTGCACCTCCATCAAACTCTGGACAAACCCACTGAAAACATAAACACTATGCTAGATAAACGACGACACCGATACCACTCTGGTGTCTGCATGGTAAGTATGAAGCTAACCTGAGCAGCCATTTAGCCTTGCTTAGCAGTTTAGCTTGGTAAGGCTGAAAATGCAGAAACTGTTCACCTGGTTTTGTCAAAAGTAACAAAATTCACCCACAAGCACCTTTAACCGTCTTTAAAAATAATCTTTTATTACAAATAACCTGTTTTAATTCTTTTATTTTGTAAAGCAAACAAAACATAGGCTTAACATGTTAACTACTGAAATTTAGAGATGCAAGAAGGTGAATTTCTTTACTTTTGGACAGAGCTGTGTTAGCTGTTCCTAGTACTTCAGCTGAGCTACGTGACCTAGCTGATGTTCAGCAACAAGAAAGCAAACAAGGGAATTTCCAAAATGTCAAACTTTTTTTTAAACATGAGGTGATTATGAGCGAGAAATTGTGTCACAAGGGAAGTTTGTGGCAAAACATTCAGAGAATGATGTAGAAGTGTGACTTTAGCTAATGTGGATGTTTGCCGAGCAGTCGTCAGTTGTTGGAGACCAGTGTGGCTTTCAGCTGTAGCTGGTTGGAAATCCCTGGCAATGTGATTTACATTACATCACAATCAAATCACTCTGCCAGGAATCCCTCCAGCTAAACCAACCATTCAGCATCCTGTTTGGGAAGATGGGGACGAGGAGGAGGCAGAGGACCAAGAGGTGGAGGAGGGAATGAAGAAGAGGGAAGAAGGAGGACATCGAAGGAATAACAAGTAGAAACACTATGAATAAAAAAAAGGTGCATATTGAGGTGAGGAAAGAGGGAGAAAGAGCACAGTCTGCAGGTGTCTATCTGAGCACACATCAGCTAGGCTGAGCACATTTACTCCCTCATCACTATGTAATTATGGAAAATACACACATGCAAACACACACACACATTTTTAAATGTTAACACATGCACACCCACACATCAAGCATGCTTGTGAGGAGAGTTGGCAAGAGTTCTCTGTCATTGAGGCACCTGGACAAACAGAACCGTATTTTAAATCTGTAGACTGTCCTTGATTTTTAGGAATGTATACAGGTGTGTCGACAAGTGTGTGTGTGTGTGTGTGTATAAATGATCAATCAAGCTCATGCATACGTCTGTTGTCAGGTAGTTTAACCTCAAGTCTCTTTAGTCTCAGACTCATATTGAAACAGCTGGAAGAATTTTACCATATATCATTAAAACAGCATACAGTGCATATGAGACACACAAAAAACATACAATATCAGCATTGATGGATAAGTTCCTCCAGGTCAGGGAAAGACTTTGGGTTGAGTTCAGGTACCACACTGCTGATCCATTCATCCATCAACTTCCTTGTATATTTTCAGAAGTCATTGTCAAGTAATTGTAAACATTAAGTTGTTTGTTTAGGCATCAGAACAAAACAACAAATGGTGTTATTTTTCTTTTCAAAGGGAAGTCTTGGAAAAGATTTTCCACCATTAAATGTCATTTCCATAATTCTCTTAGGGCAATTTTTCGTGATTAAAAAGCAATTTTTATTTTGAAGTTACTCCCACCATTGCCAACTTCACTTGATAATGATCTACTTCAGTGGTCCCAACCGTTAACAACTTTTGACCCCTTTAAAACTAAGCAATGTCTCATGGCAGGCAGTACTTTGTTTACCAGATGAATCACGACCAAAGAGGCTGTGATTCATCTTTTTTTCCTTTCACATAAATAAGAAAATGATCATTTAATGTGAAAGAAAAAAACAGCAAAAAGGTAAATAAGCTAAATTTTTGCAGCTAATACATTTTAAAACAGGAATTCCACCTGTTTTTTCATACAGAAGAGAATGAAGTCACATGTGATGCTCCAACATTTAGTAAAAGCCTCCTGTAATAGAGCACTTAGGTGAGCTGGTAGAGACAAGAGTAAAAAAGACAAAGACAGAAATACCATAAAAGAGGAGTTAAGCAGCCAAAATGTCAACTGGACAAAGAGATCCATTATTTAGTATGACATTCAAATGATTTTGCCCATTCAAGCAATTATTTTTGTGTCCCTTTCAAAAGAAACTAAATGCCTTCATTGATTGTACCTGACAACCACAGCCTCCTTTTCTAGGTATAAGAGGACAGGAGGAGGTGGAGAAAATGTGAATTGACTACTGGGAAACACTGATGACCTGCTGCTGCATTCTGCACTCCAGAAACTGGATTGAAGGGGGTCCATGTGACTTGCCTTCACAAATATTTATCCTAACACAGTGTTCCATATAACAGAAAATACAGCGGCTGATCCAGAATAAACATCAGTCTCATCCTCCCTCTGACACTGCTAAAAATGCAATATGTAACATTCCTTATTAAAATATCAAAAACAACTATGATTTATTTGTTGTTGAGTTCTGTGCCTAAATTAATCTAAAAGTTTTCAACATCATTCACACCCAGAGAAATTTGTATTGTTGTCAAGATAACAGTGTGTTAGTTTGGTTGCGTGTTGCTAACTGCTAGGGACACATTTGAAATACCAGATGATGAGCGATTGACAGTAAGGAAGGAAGGAAGTTGACAAATGTGACTAAAAATGAAATGATAAAAACTTAAATACAGTAATTTAACCTGTTGACATTTCTGCCTGGCCATGACTTTGGCCATGGCTAAGTCACCTGAATCGGTTTGCCTCAGTCTCGGTGGAAAGCAATGTAAGTGTTCCAGGAACTGATCTTTTATTCCAGTGAAGGCTCAGAAAGCTGAACAAGTAATCAAATACTGCAATAAGGCCATGTCCAATATCCAAATTGCAGAAGCTAAGTTTATGAAAATGAAAAATACCATTATAAGTGAAGCATTGTGGTGCTACAGAGATGCCTGTGTCTACTAATCATACTCTTTAGACATTGGGAGACATAATATTTTTAATACGTATCTTAGCAAAATAACTTTATCATCATGACTTACTTTAGATTGACTTATTATTTAACTTTGACTTATGATCTTGCAATCACAGTATTTTCTTTTGTTCTGTTGTGACTTACTGTTAGCATCTAGTTAGTTCAATTAGTGGTGCATTCGAAGGTTACACAGTCAGATTTTGTGTTAGTGAAGAACAAAACTGAACTCAAAGAAGAATAAATATAAGACTTACTTTTATTCACAGCTGCTAAGACCACAATACTATCTTGAAACATAATATTATGTCAACATTGTGTGTACAGCTTATTTCTCCTGCCCCCAAGTGGCTAAAAAGATCTGTCAACGCAGTTTTAATTGCTTTACTTTGTTCAAAACAAGAAGGGGAATAAATATTTTGTCATTAGTGTTAGTCTCTTCTGCCTTTAGTGCTGCAGTTCTCCACTCTCTCTAAAACTTTGATATTCTCTGTCACGTTTATCTGGGTTCACAGCTGGCTGACAATAATAGCCTCAAGCTAGTCTGTTTCTGGGCTCGACTTTGACAGCCAGTCACGATAACTTAATAGCTTGGTGCTGTCTGCCGGGTCTCCATCTATGTTTCAATCTCGCTCGCAGTCTCCCCATTTGTAAAACATCAACCTAAAGTGGCAATTTTAGATAGTGATGTGCACTAATGTGGCACTCCTGTAATGTATTAATGCTGGTAAATGCGATAAACCTGCAGATAGGGGCTGACTAAGCCTGTTCTTCCATCCGCAGGATTTTTTCAATACCAATAGACCAAAACAAGACATACCTAAAATGTGACACATCCAGAAACAAACAAACAAAAGAATTCTGTAATTGAACCCCAAAGGGTTGATCACATGTCTCCAAAAACACACTCACACGACATCATTTAAATGAAGTCTTACATTTCAACAAGTAGAAAATGTTCACTCCATGCCTGAGGCTGCCTCTCAGCTATGGCTGTTTGACAGCTAAATGAGCAACAATTGGCCTGGCTGAGCTCCAGACCGCCTGAGCTACTCAATAACAGCAGGAAGTACGTACATGACTAATGCCCTCCACTCAAACTCCACACATTTTTCTTCTTTCTGCTCTCTCTCATTTTCTATCTTTCATTCTCCATGCTACAACCGAGACTGAAGGGGCAAACCCTTTTCTTCCCAACACATTACATGGTATGGAAATTTAAGAATAGACACATGAGCCTGTGTTAAGGTCTTATAACCCTTACCTGATGACAGATTTTTGTCAAACTGATTAAGTTATTTCTGACTTTTGTTCTATCAAGAGAGAAAACTGCACAGTTAACAAATCACCTGTGAAACTCAAGAGTTGGGGGGCATTTTAAGACAATTACAAGCCGTGAAAAAAAAGAAAAATCCTTATAAACCGCAGCACCCTGAACATTTTTCCACTTAAGTGCAACAGCTTGCATACTGGGCAATCTCAGCAAAGCATAATAATAATAAAATCTCTATTTCTGCAAGTGCCTGCATGTTTTTTGAAATAGCAATAGTACTTGTGCTCGTAACAGTAATAGTGCTTTTAGAAAACTGCTGTTCCTTATCACACTTTTATGAGGTCTAAAGGTTACACACACAAATGTCTGTCCTATAAGTGCATCTATTTCCAGGACACCTTGACATCAGCAGCTGCCACATCAATGTGGAAAAGCATTAACCTGACAATCAAAACATTCTCATGCACAGGAGCCCTGATCGAATGCCAGACAATTCCTGCTCCTCCTCGGCCCACCTTTTCTACTCTCTGAAGAGCTAACAGCCAGGGCCCTTCCTCTTGTGATTATCTCGTGATTTTACCAGCCTCAGCTGTGCAGTATTTTGGCTAGACACTGGGACCAGGCCAAGGGCACACATGATTGGTCGGGGCCTGTCTGGGGCTCGCACATGGCTGTTTTATCCTAGTTTGACCTGCGGTTTTCAGTAACCTGCTCTAAAAAACACATCTGGATGCCTGGATTACTTTTGCTCCTAATGTTCAAAGGTTCGTAGCAGGACTTTGTAAGGTGATCTCTTGTCAACATGTAAAGGTGACTGCACCCCAGAGTTTTTTAGTGGCGGATACTGTACGGTGGCTCCACAGTGTCCGTGTCAGCGTGAACAAAAGAGGCAGTGCATTTTTGTGAGCCTATGGCTTCCTGAGTCGATGTTAGAGTTGGCTTAATGCCTGTAGCGTGCAGAGGGGACAGAGTGACAGGCAGGAAGAGGGGGAGAGTGGGCGATACAAAGACAGAGAGGCAGACACAGGAAGAAGGAATATAGGAAAGTCAGAGCGAGGAGACATGACGTATGAGCAGACAGTGGGAACTTTAATAGAATTAAACAGAGGAGCCTCAGAGAAGCAGCGATTCAACTCTAGAAAGCCTGAGGCTGCTGTTTCAAAGCATGATTTTCAAATGAAAGATCTATCCAGGATTTATTGGTAAAATAAGCAAAAGGTTAGAGCTGAGGACACAATGACAAAACCAACCCTAACACCAACGATGTTCTCCAGTATGCTTGATCTTCTAGCAAAACACATCCTGCAGTCATGCCCAACCTCTGTGTCTGATGTACCCCCCAAGAACCCTGTCTGAGAAACCCAAGTACCCCTTCACTGACCACCAGTCATTCACAACCACAGGTATGTTGTTTTTTTGTTTTTTTTTTACTAATAATCAATCACTTTTATGTTACCTTTCCAAATATTTATCAATAATCACTGCTGTATGTTTTCACCATTCATCCATCTCTTGTAGCTAACAGTGTTAACTGTTTAATAATTTTAACAATTTTCAGTGTTATGTATCCACTTTTTAGCTGTTTACACTAACCACTGCTAATCCAGTAGCTTGTCATACTCTGATCTGACTATCATCTCCACTGAAGCCATCTATTAGCTTTTTCTAGCTAGCTATTTCATCTGTGTATTAATTACTTCTTAACTAACTATTTTATACTGTTTCATATATTTTTTAAGTACACAGTAACCTCTATGCTAACCATTAATCAGTTACAGCTAACTCTGACTATGCACTAATTTTAACAATTTGTCAGCTGTTTTAATAACTTTAAGCCAATCTCCCGTATGCTTGATCTATTAGCCGTTAATCAACTGCATTAACTGTCTACTTCTTAGCTTCAGCTTAAACAGCTAACTCAATATGTAATTTTTTTTAATTAAAAGCATTTTTTTTGTTGAAGACATTAAATAACAAACAAATGTACATTTGTAAAATGTACAATTAATCACAATGTGTTATTTTAATTTATCTTCACAGTAGTACATGCCCCACAAATGTAAGCCATCTGACAAGCTTTGATAAAATAATGACTTTGCTTTGATTACTCATTCCATTAGAAAAAAAACTACTCAAAATTATTTGTTTATTTTCTATGTTTTGTTGGAAAAAAAAATCATTTATCATTTATCTTTCTTGTGTTTATTAGTTTCAATCAAAAGCTGAGAAACAAGTATTTTGTGATGTTTAAACTACAAATGAAACATAATGATTTTATGATTGAATACATATTTCACAGCTCTGCTGGCACTCGTTTAACAACCTTCTGCTGCCAGCAATCCAAACACGACGTAGAACCTGTTTCCTTTCCCAGATAAAGTCTCAATTTCCTACATGTGAGTAAAACAAAATGAAAAGGCCTAAAAATAAGCCAAGTTACGAACCTTGAGATGGTTGGTGAGATGAATCACCAAAAAATTACTTGGCTGAGGTTTGGCCACCACAGTCAGATCACTTCTGCAGAAACTCCTTGCCCACTAAATCTCTTACAGACGCAGTGAATCTGCAGGCAAAACAGCCTTTACTTTATTTACCTCTCAACATGGTAGTACAGCAACATAAGCCTGGCAGATTTTTAAAGGGGCCTCTGTGGACTTGTAGTCTCATATCAGACCTGGACTGAAGGAACAAATTAATGCTTTGGGTGCTTGAAACCAAACAGACCCTTTAATATGAAACCCGTACATCAACACAGAAAGGATGTCCAGAAAATACTAAAAATGGACGATATAATACCATTTAGTGTATAAAGTATGACTATGAGTGTATTACACTACCCTCAGCATTTATACTACTAATATGTGTTTTTATTGTATTAATCACACATTTATGGACCCCACATATAATGTTAAAAAGTAAAGAAGAAATAGTAAAAACAACAGTCCAAAAGCTAAAAAATCTAATTTACAGACATGTAAAGAAGAGAAGCTAATCCTCACGTTTAAAGGCTTAAACCAGTAAATATTTAGTAGGCGGTTTTCCCATGATAAAGGATTTTTCTCATGATTTGAAAAAATAACTGACAATTTCATTTCTGTTTTTCACCCAATCGAAAAAAAAAGATCTAGCAGTGATATATCTAAAATTAACTAAAGGGACAAATTCGATGTGTCTGCCTTTTGTTTGTCAATTACCTTTAAAACTTCAATCATCAAGAAATATACATTGTATTAGTAGAGGACATCACAAATATGCTATATTATACTCATGCTTTGTACAGAATGTTGAATAACACATATTTTGAAATCTGTAACATACACAGATATATTATATGAGTATAAGTAGAATTATTTTGATGCACTAGACAACAAATGTGGATTTTTTTTTCAAAGGCTTTGCTGGTTGTGTTTTTCGCTGTTTGAGTCACAGTGCGTTAGAAAAATATTTTTGTGTCTTGTTTGTTGTTAAAACCATTGCCCATTAAAAACTTGACAGGAAAAAACTGAAGCATAAATAGTTGTGTGGACGAACACCCCCCCACCAAACCACCCTTACACACGCACGCACACACATGCACACACACAGTGAAGACACAGACACTCCTGAAACTACATTAAACGTCAGCAGATGATGATTGTCGGCACTAAACCTGCAGCGAGCGTGCAATCCACTTGGACAAAAACTCAGGATGAGACAAACCTTGAGACTAGTAGCTGCAGCAATTATAGTTTCCCACACATAAATGAAGGTATAGAGAGTTTATGGGGCTTGGAAAAATGCAATAAAAAGCCTTTCTGTGAATGCAGCCATCTGTGGAACTTTAAAAGAACTTCCTGTAAACAAAACTGAAGAGAACAAATCCTCTCACACTTTTCCAACACGCCACTGCTGCCTGGGATTAGCCTTTCATCTTTGTTTTTCTCAATTTTTCCCACTGCTTCGCTTTCAGCCGTGGCTCTTTGACTTTCAGCCTTCTTTCTCTGTAGTCACCCCTCTGTCTCCTCTCACAGTCTGGGTCAGTGTCTCTCGATCTTCCTCGCTCTCCGTTTCTTTCTTGTTCTTTGAACAGAAGTACATTTACTTTTCTTTTTTGAGTCTAGCTAATTGAATCCAAGATCCTGATTTTTTAGTTTTTCATACAAGCTTTAAAATTCAGAGCTTAATTTAAATTTTTTGGGGTGAAAAAACTGCTGGTAATATTGCCTAGTTTTCAATTGCTTTTTTATATAAGTTTAAAGGTTGTGACAGATTCAAATATGACATAAAAAACAAACAGTCAAAGAGTGAGTGACCGTAATTTCAGTGCATAAACATCTTTTTTTATTCCCTTATAGTCATCAGTGTGAATTCTTGTTGGATTCTTGTTATGAAAATCTAAAAGCACTTTTTGTCCTAATATCAATACATTTGTTGAACCGGTGTTTTGAAACATCATAACTCATTAAAATAAGCCTCATGGCGTATTTGATTGGGAGCCTTTTTCCTGGTTTCCTCTGAGCACATTAAATATCAGGCTCAATAAAATTAAATCAGCCAAGTCTGGACGCTGTCTCAGTACACCTCCACTGATGTGTGGTTTTATTAGATCCAAAGCTGATGTAAAGCAGTTCAACAGATCAGAGTTCTGCACACAAATGGTACAAAAGCAAAATATTATTCTGTTATGTTTTTGTTCCTGTTTGTTTTACATAAAAAATGAAGTTTGAAAACATAAAAACAAATAAAAGTTGTGTAATCCTGCAGCAGCAAAATAGTAGTGTGGCTGATTTATAGTTTTTAGTTTATTCAACACTCAGTGGTGATAATTACGCTGTCCAGGACATGAATGAACAGGAAGTGCCAGCTGTTTCATCATCAGCGTGAAAAAACTCAAAATATTTTAGTCCTCTAATAAACAAAATATGCACGAAATTAAACACGTAACAAAAAAACCCCCCACAAAAACCATTTAAAAGAGAGCTGCAGGCACTTTCACTTACAGACATCAAATCCTAATGTATTTTCATGTCAAAAGCACTTTGTCATAATGACATGCTACTGGTCCTACCAGTCCTTTGTTCAGCGCTTCAGTTTGTCAGAGAAGTTGAAGCGACTCTGGCCTTTTTCAACACACTCTTTGTGACATATAGACTGAGGCAGGTGTGTTTTCTCAGTCAGACTTTGGTGTGTTACCCTGGTTTTCTGGACAGTATCAGTTTGATTTTTACTGCTCACTGAGGAAACCCAGATGGTCGAGCTAAGCCAACTGGCTAGCAGTGAGTTGGTGGAGAGC
>JAPZDZ010000004.1:15776185-15794155 GCA_029783805.1 Acanthurus tennentii
GTTATTAACGCGTTAACTTCGACAACCTTATTCAAACATCACTCTTATGAGTCCTGATGCAGAAATAGTTCTGACAATGAAAGCTGTGGTATCGTGCAGTGGGGAGGTTGGAGTCTCCAGCTGAGTGAACTAACAGCCTAGTCGGCTCAGTCTGTCAGTGCTCAGTAAATCGACCAGAGGAGGAGGATGCAGGGATGGAGAGATAAAAGAACAGCGGGACGGTTCAAAGCACGAGGCGCGTGTGAAATGTGCACCTTGTTTTTTTCTCTGTCTTTAAGAGGTAACAGAGTTCACCGGTTTGAACTGCGTAAACAGCTGATGTGTCCATCAGCCTGCTGTCCAGCTGAAGTGTCCTTGAACGCGACACTGAACCTCCATCTGCTCGTTCTTTGAAGGCTGGAAAAAGAAGAATCAGCTTAATGACTGAAATGCTCTTTTACTCTCCACTTCAACTCTCCTCGCTGTACTTTCCCTCTCCTCTGCCCCTCTAACTCTCCACTTCTTTTTTCCTATCTCCCTCTCTTGCTTCCTTCCAGCGATTTCCTTTTTTATACTGGTTTTTGATGCCACAGACTGTGGCAAGGCCACTGCCTGTAACAGGTCCTGCTAGTGTAACACCAGCCCGGGGGAACTAGCTGTCCCTGCCGCTCAGTGTGGCTCGAGCCCATGGCGAAGAGGACACATGCCATTTACACAACTGCCAGTGCCACTTGCCCCCTCCCACCCCTGTCTAAAAAAGTTGGTGGATACAACAAAGAGAGAAAGAGAGAGAGAGATTTTCTTTCTCACCATCCTCTCACCCTCTCTGAACATGCATCAGTGGCCTTGGGCTGTGACTGTACTTGTCTCCAGGGCTTCCATGGTAGACCAGCCTGCGACACACATACAAACGCTCTCTCTTCTCTCTGTGTTCACTCTCTTTCTTTATTTCTTTCTTGCCCTTTCCCCCTTCCTCCCTGTAAACCTCCCAGCGGTGGCTTTCGACAGAGCCTGAGCCAGCAGCATGCACACATGCAGCTGCAGCACTACCACCGACTGCACGTGCTTCTGTGAAGCCCTGACAATGATGTAAGCGTCAGGATATTTTGGGCTTTAGGCTTTGATAATGCAAAGCCTTTGATAAATAAAATCACACTTCCAGGTTGTGGAAGTCATCACCTTCAGGTCAGGACAAAAAGGATGGTGATGTGTTTTGAATCTCATATTTAGACCAGTTTTTCTTTTTTATTGATGCTCTTGTTTGTCCTTATTTTATTAAAGGTATTATTTTTTCTGTGCTTCTTTCCTCTTTTCACTTCAAATACAACTGTGAGGCACTTTGTGTGAGTTCAAAAAGTGCCATGTAAGGTCCTATTTAAAAATTTAAACTGCAGTGTTGAAAACTAGGGATAGATCGTCCAGTACTTAAAGTTATGATACCAGGAATACTTGAGTATTAAATATCACCTTTGTTATTAGATCATATTATCTGCACAAGAACTTTCCCCTCAGTTTGTGAACTCAAACTTTAGCCTACTTTAGGGTCAAGACAGCATGTCAAAAGTGGAGCAGGGACGCAACAAAAGAGTATATTGTTAACTTAGAGGGGCCTGTATGTCTCATTTTGCTTATCATGTCTTCCAAAAAGCAACAAAATCCAGTCAGAGCCAGTTTCCAACATAAAATGTTCAAGAAACTGAGAAAGACTGAGGTAAACAGATTTTCTAAGGACCAAAATGTCTGAAGCTCCTCCCACATCAGTGCATTAAGGCTACATTGACCTTTTAAGTTACTAAACAGATGATTAAGTAGAGATTTGTTGTTTTACATACAATGTCAGCGACTTTAAAACTGCAGGGTTTGCCACACCCAGCCACTCACACTCTCTCTGGCAGGCAGTAATTCAGTCACATCTACCATTAAAGTCTCTTTTCTCCAACATGCTTCCCGGACAAATAAAAACAAGCATCCGCAAGGCTTGGCAGGCAGAACAAACAAGCCCCTCCTGGGTAAACAGAGAGCAAGCAGGCACATTTTTTTTCTTCTGATGTGATACTTTCACTATGACAGTCACTGAACAGAAGTCAACACAACACAGCAGAGAGCAACTCCTTGATATTGGAGCAGGATCGATGTAAAGGTGAAGGCAAGGTGACGGAGGGAAGCAGCAGCAGCAAACAGACATAACAGTGGGATTGTGCAGCAGAGATGAATGTGATCAGTTTATGTTTCCATGTGCCTGAATGATCTGCAAACTCCTTGAGCTTAAGAAGAGGCTATTATAGAAACCAAAGTTGTCTTAAGGTTGGATCTTGCCATTGGACGTGTTACCAAAGGTTATTAAAACATGAAGGCGGCGCTACTCAGTACTCCATAATTTTTGTGAAATCAATAAATTGAGTGCAAAGGCTCTGAGGCAAAACATCTGTGCCTGTTTGGAATCTGAATCCCAAAGATTTAACTGACCAAGTCAAAAGCAGAGGAGTTCTTATTGATTCTGACCTGAATTTTTATTCACACACATCAGCTGCATCATTAAAATAAACCTCAGTCCTCTCGGGAAAATCTTAAAAAATTCAATGCTCTGTATTTGAGTCAGATTCTGAGAGCTTGTTCATTGTCACCAGAGGACTAGATCAGCACTCTTCTTTACTTATTTTCTTGTTAAAGCTGTTCATCAGCTTCAGTATATTAAAAATGTAGCAGTCAGCATCTTGACTATGAAATGAAAGTTTGATAGTAACACTGTAGCTCAGTTGTATCCACTGGTTACCTGATCATATCCTTCAAGTCACACAAGAATAAGTTTTATTTAGTTAAGCCTTTAATTAAATGTGTGCCAATGTTTGTGTGTTTGTAGTCTGACTGTGTTATAACTCTAGTACAAATTATAGATCGATTTAGCAAAGTCTTGTCTGTTTTCCTCTTTTTTATTGTGTATTTTTAAAGTTTAATGTAGAGAATTTATTGCAAGGGACGAGTGCAGCTCATTCCTGGAAGCTAATTAATGTAGTGCCCTCTACCTTCTTGAAATGTAAAACAATATGCTAACTGGTCGGTGTATTCAGTATTCAATGTTCTGTAACCCAATCTTTTTAGCCCAAACAACTCTTTATGTATTTATATGTATTTGCTACCATTTTTTTTTTTCATTTAAATTTAAATTTGGTCTGTTAGTACATAATACATATTTAATAAAGGAATAAGCCGGCCCTGAGTCTCTGCAGCCTTACAGTATGTAACTTATCCAGTGATCTGAAATATGTATTTTTATTGCACATGATTCTTTTCAAGTTTTAAAACTGAATGCAAAAAAGGTTTCTCTCTCCCTCTTGTGGCCCCTCTTTGTTGAATTGTTTCAGAGAGCACAATTCTAACTGATGCACTAATTAAAACAGGGTGAGAAAAAGATAGAAAAAGGAGAAGATGTCCTGGAGGAAAATAAGAGTCCAAGAGCAGGGAGTGGATAGAGGGAGGATGGCTGAGAGAAATGAAGCATTGAGAGGAAGGTATGAACGGGCAGAAAAGCCACAGTCAGCGGCTGTGATGCAGGAAATCCACTTGCAAGGAAGCAGTGGAGCAGAAACTGACCAAAACCTCATCTCATGGTTTTATTTGCTAAAAAATTTTTTCCCTGCCTTGGTATCAAAGCACAAATCTTTTTAATGTGAATGTCAGTAAGTGGTATTAAACTGAAACTGCAGAGGGATTATGTTGAAGACTGAGTTAACACACGTTCCAGTAATTTTAATAGGCAACAGTATCACTGAAAAACTTGTTTGTGTCAGTCAGGAAGCCATTTAAAAAATTTTCACTCATGCAGCACCCGAATGTGTCCCTGATGAGTAAAAACATTGTTTTCTTTTTCATGTTTACACCCACACACCTGTACTTTTCTACTACTTCTTCTTTGTTGTGCATCCTCCAGCCCTCCACACGTCATCCTCCTTCTCCTCTTCCCCATCCTTTTCATTCCCATCTCATTTCTGCAGGCACGAGGAACTGAGGCAGGACATCACACTTAGCTCCCAATTCTCCTCCACTTCATTGCTCTAATGTAATTAACTCCACTGGTGGGAATAGAAAGAGGAGAGCTGGAGAAATTCCTGATTAATCCAGTCAAATAGGTCCATGGTCTGTGAGTGAGTGCGTGTGCGTGCGTGTGTGTGTGTGTGTCCAGAGCACTGTCTAAGCTGCTATATTAATGTTCTTTTATTCATCCACACACACAGACAAGTACACACACACGCACACACACACACACACACACAGAGTCCTCCTCTGCCTCAGGCTTCAAATGAAACTTTTCATAGTAGATCATGTTAGCAGGAAGATACAGAGAAGAGCTTTACAGTCCACTCTGCTTCACAAACTTTGGAGCTTCTTTAATGGACAAGTTGCCTCTGTTAGTTAAGCAGACTACACTGTTTAATGGATTCACTTCAGCAATCCAACTGTAACAGTGTTTATATGGAGCTTTTTAGTCCACTAATGACCAGAGCTACAGCTCAGTCAGAATAAAATTGATTTATATGAAGTTAAAAGATTTTAGCCTTGACAAATACCTATGACAGCTTCACAATAAAAGCCACCATACATTCTACCTAGCAAATGTTTTTAACCTGAAGCAGCAGCAGTGTGACACATTTAGTTTGAATCAATTAATGTGGCTCTAATGGTGTTAAAAGGGGAAGCAATTAACATCGACTCTTAGATCAATGATGTAAAATGAACAACAATAACACTGGTTTAATCTGTTAGACAAAAGTCTCAATGTGATGGTGGTCTCATTTAATCTGTAGACATTGCGGAATTTTTCTCTATTTACTTTCAGATTAATAGAAAAAAATTAACATTTACCCCATGGTTGTGAACAAGTCAAACATAATTGTGATAATTATATTGTACCAGCTAGACAAAATGGCATAAAAAAAATCAATCTTATTTTAATAAAGCTTCCACTTCTTTTATATTCAGATCTTAAATTTGTTTTATAACCTGTGTATTTCATGATTGAATCAGTTTCTCCAGTTTTACTAATATATATTTCAGTCAAATATATGCCTGGCTCCATCAGTCTGTAAATATATTATAATATCGTAATAATATAATATAATATTATTATATTACAATATTGTAGCAGACTGTACAAACACCTGGCACAATAATGAGTCCATGATTTTATCCTACTGTTCCAAATAGCACCTTATAGGTTGTGTTTTATAAATATATAAAAATGAAGAGAGACATGTCTGAGAGTCAGCTGCCAAGAAGAGAATCAGCGAGAGACATATATCTGAGCATTTGGGAGGAAAAAGGATGTGGATGTGCTCAGTAAACGCTGGTGTTTGACTCACTGAGTTCAAAGTGATTAATATTTTACATTACTCCAAAATATTTTATTTATCTGTATAGCTTCTCTCTGATGGATGTAAAGGATAAGAGGGCACATATTACTCAACTCTTTCTAACTTCTCCAGTCTGGTTAAAAGCTGGTTGCACATTTTTCACTTTCAGTTATGTCAAAAAGATAGAAATGGATTATGGAGCATTTATAGATTGCTTTGTTAATGTATAGAAATCTCTTTTGTTAGAAAACCTAATTTTCAGTTATCTTGATGAACTGGAAGTTCACTTTTACGCCTGCTTTCAAACAGTGGCTGCATGAAATAACTTCCTCAACACATTTGGAAAAAATGTGTTATGACAGTACTGAGTCTGAGAAAGAGTTTAATGAGATTCTGGAAGCCATTTTAAATGATCCAGATAAAGACTTGGCTTCTGTTTGTTAAGTCGATGGGCAATAATGTTTAATGATTTGACTCCAGAAATCCAATTGGAGGAGCAGCTTAATCATAATAAAATGTCTTCATTTTTAAGATTTTAGCCTTGTCAAACACACTGCATTTTAAGTGACTTCTCAATAAAAACCACCCTGCTGTTTCAACGAACATTATGTGAAAGTGTGTGCATTTGTATTTTTTTAGAAAAGGTGTAACTTTGCAGGAGGGGAGGCCTTTTTGGTACTTACTTGTGTGACACTGGTGGTAAGGAGAAACTGATGAGAGTTGTGGCAAGAACACCAGTGGTTGTTAGAACTAACAGTCAATGAGCAGATGCTGCCCTAACATCTGTATCCACCCTGGAAACGGACAGTCTGCTGAAGTTATTGAACTGTTCATGGCCCTTTGTAAAAGTATTTTGTGTGATGACTGTGTTCTAGCAGGCCTGGAGATGAGTAGGCTGTTTGGTGTGTGTGTGTTAGTGCAGGGAAGTAGACATGGTTGTACTGTTTATCATGGGATTATCATTGCAGGAAAGACAGCAGTCCATTGATGCTTCTCACATCTACAGCTGTCAAAAGAATGAGTCTGAACTACTATGCAAAAACTGACAGATTACAAAGTTAGCAAAAAATAATGTGAACTCCTATGAAAGATGAGTCTTAGTTGGTAAAATTCTTTAGGTAAAGAGGAAATTTCACTCAAAGTCAGTTATTTAAGGAGGTGGGAAGTCGACTTTTGATTACAAAACATCTACAAACCTTTTTTTTAAGATAAAATTTATGTTGTTATTTGAAAAAAAACTTGTGGGATTCAGGATGATTTGAAACAGTAGTTCATGTTGTCAGCCCATGAAATATAGATATTTATAAATATGGTAATGATATTGTCAGTATTAAAGTCAGCATTGATTTGTTTCATCACAGTGCAATCATTAAATTGAGTTTGCAGTTAAAAAAAATCACAGTAAAGTGTGCGTTTTGTTCTCGTGAAAAAATCAGAGATGCCTGCTTTCATCTTTCTGTGGCACAATCATCTCATTCTGACCCAGTCTTTGCAGAACATTAGTTCCTCAGAGACTCTTCTGTCTCTGCTTTGTTATCCTGCTGTTCCCAATCCCTTTAACTTGACTGGGTCCCACACAGTGGGGAATTTTACAGCAGCCACCCACCTGCTGTGTTTCAGGGGAGGGTTCTGTCGAATGTGTTGGCTCCGGATTATATACATCACACTGGGGATGCTGAAGCTTTCCATGCTGCAGCCCCACTGTATCCTCGGTGTCCTTTCCCTTACATAATATTCTCACTACGCTGTCACGCAATGTTACTGCCTACTGCCTGTCAGTGTAGTGAAAAATAATGACTGCACTGATGTGTTGTTGGTGTGTGAGTGTGTGTTAGTGCATGTGTGTGTGTGTGTGCTGGAACTGGAGCTGAAGTTTTGTTTTGGTTCAAGGACACGATTCTGTCTCAAAGAATGAAGAGAATCCAGTTGATTAGTTACTCTACAGTTCATTATACATACACAAAACACACTCACAGTGACATGCAACCCCTCAAGGTCACAGCCGAAGTGCATGTTTCTTTGAGACTTTTTCATTGCACTAAATGTCCTAAAACCAAACAAAACCTATTGATATGCCAACCCTGAGATTCATTCATCAAACAGTGTGAATGTCTTTGAGTTTGCACATGTGTGGAAATAACCTTACCTCATGTGTGTTTGTGTAGTTGTATTACTTTTTTTGGCTTTTAACTGGCATTGTGAGGACCTTACTGCATTATGGGGACACTCATTTGGAAATTTTGAATGTAAGGTCAAGAATTGGTTTTAAGACTAGGATTAGCTTTATGGTTCGGGTGTCAGGGGCTGAGGAGTGGACTTTGTCAACATCTACTGAGGGTCCTCTCAGGGATAAAGAGATGTGTATATGTGTGTGTTCTCCCTTTTATGAACAAGCATCTTGGACCAGCATTTAATCATCTTGAAGGGTTTCATATTGACAGACAGATAATGCGATAGAGAACAAGCCCACCTTCAGAAAATCTTGAACAAGACTGTCAAAGAGGATTTTTATGAAGCAGGCAGAGACACAATGACAAGGCAAATGACACACTTTTTTAATCTGATAATACAGTATTCCACACAAGAAATCACACTCTGATCAACTTACCTTTAAAAGTCAGTCCACTTCCATTTTCTCTGAGGATTATTTACTTGAAAACTCTTGGGATGTTTTTAAGTGCTATATTCTCTTTCAGTGTCCACTCAGTTGCTCTAAAATCTCCTGCAATAAAAAGTGCCCACACAGGCTTGAAACAGCTTTTATTCATTTGACCACACAGACAGATTATTAATGCGGTGCATTCCCTCATCTGCATGTTTGCCGAGAAAGTCTGAGTCACCCTGAAACCTGTTTCTGCCGTGATTTGACTTTAAGTAAATCAAGCAACACCATTTGGATGTAATGCACAAAAGATGAGGTGTTTGAATGTGGTGGCTCACTAATTTAAGTAAAGCAGTCTCAGTCAGTGCATGTGGCTTTTTAATATGTGTTGAACTTAGTGATTTAAACTTCCATTAATTATTAATAATTACTTGTTATGGCCTCCTGTTGGCAACACAACAAACTACAAACACCTCATGGACATATGTGCATGTATTGTAAAGGCTTATGTATTAGTAAACAGTGGGTTATGTAAACACCCTGCAGAACCCAAAGTAATATTAACTTTAATTTGAAGTTGTGTTTATGGCAACCTGATTAGTGATATTCTCTCTCTTAATATTCTCTGCTTGGTCTCCACCAACCCCTGAGATAAATATCTGGCTTTCAAATGCTAAATGCTCCCTTTTCCCTTGCTAGTTTATGTCTTTGGTGTCTTCTTAAATGAAGTATTATACACTGTGGTACTGATATTGTTATTTAAGTGGTCTGCAGCCACCACTGCACAAAACACAGAAATAATTGATCTAAACTATCTTTCTAGAACTGAATCAAATATTATTTAAAAATAACATACTTGGATTCACACTGAATCAGACAAAGATGGAGACTTTATATCACCACGGCCATACAGACTTTGCAGGGCAACGGCTACAAAGAAGATTATTTTAAAGATGCAGAACTGTGCATAATGTATAACTAAGCTCATTGCACTAAAAGGCTGAGGAAGAGAAGCGAAGGGCTGTCTTGCTCAGTCTCGCACTGTCTTATTATTTGCACTATAATAATCTCAAAAATATGCAAATGAATGCATGCTCACATGCGCATGCAAAGACACACTGACAAAAGCAATCATCTATGCATGTTTGCCAATTCAGCAAAGTCATTGAGACTTGAGAGAGAGAAAGAAAACAACATTGGTTGGTTTTCCAATGAATTTATTTATTTATGGAGGGTTGTTTTAATGATGCTTGGGTTTTTCCTCCTATGGGTTAATGTGCCTTTGATGACACTGGCTACATGATTATTTACATTTCACTGATCTGTAAAGGAGAGGGAAGGAGAAAACTTAAAGGTGAAGGGGATGGGATGAGAGAGATGAAAGGAGGAAAGGAGGACAAAAACAGGAAAAATTCAAAACAAGCAAAGAGATAGAGGGGGAGCTGGAGAAGGTTTAGGTACTTAGAGAGAGAATGGAAGGAGAAGAATACCTGAAGATGCTAAGAGAAAGAAGAAGGAATATGACATAAGTTATAGGAGAAAAGTAAAGGATAGAAAAGAAATTGCAGAAGATGTATTCACTAACAACAGCTAAGCTTAAAGAAACAAACCAAATTGTTTCTTTAACCAATTTATTTCTTCAAACCAAATTTTGCTGTCCATCACCTCTAGAAATGGCTGATTAGGGTTAAAATTTGATGCATTATCACTTTCTCATCCAGAGCTAGATGAGAAAACATACATCACTCTGTTGTCTGTACAGTAAATATGGAGCAACAGTCAGCAGGCATTAGTTTAGGCTAGCATAGCGTCTGGAGACAGGGAAGCTACCATAGATATTTACTGGAGCTGTCGAAGTTAACGTGTTAATAACGCGTTGTGGCGCTAAAATAACATTGCAAACGGCTACAAAGCAGATATGGATACAGAAAAGGGACTTTTAAATGGAAAGTTTAGCTTTAAAGTTTTCCCGGATGGTTCTCTGGACAAAACAAAAGTAATTTGTATTTATTGTAAATGTAAAAGGGCAGCGTAAAATATTTTCGTTAATAACGCGTTAACTCAGGACACTAATGCAATTAATCGCGAGTAAAAATTTTAATCGACTGACAGCCGTAATAATTACCCTATTTGGATTCCGTGCAGGCAGTACACTTAGCACAAGTTTTCATATTTAGTCAGCTGTGAACAAAGCCAAGACAAATTTCTTCTTCTTCACTGTCTATGCTAAGCTAAACACTGAACACTTCCAAACCCCAGATTTATTTAATCTAATGCAGAGACATGAAATGGGCAAATTAATGAAGTTGTTATCAATTTACCCATCTAATTCTCAGAAGAAAAATAAGCAAACCAAAAAATGCTGCATATCACAAAAGGAAGAGAGATGAGAAGTTGCTCTTTTACAGCAACAGCCTTTTAAGAAACACAATTAGTTTTCACATCTTTTTAAAAAGAACAGAACCAAGTTGCGATTGATCAGCTACAATGTATAAATCTTCAGTTTACACTGTGCATCGTACAAACACTGGTTTCGGCCTATCAGAGCCATAACAGATGGAAAAGTGGATAAGAGAATGAGAGAGAAATGAAAGGATCAGAATAAAGATAGACAATAATAAGACAAAATACGAAGGTGGCAAAATATGAAAGGAAGAGGAAAGTTGGGAGAAGCGGGAGGAAGTGATGAGCTTAGACACAAGAAGAGGTGTTGAAAGCAGAGGAGCAGTGAGGAGCAATATCAGGCATGGAAGCTTTTTAAGACGGCGGGACTGCACGAATCAGAGCATTGTAACAAATAAAAATTGCTCATTCAGTACACGCAATCCGTTATATCATTGCAGGTATGAATATCAATGCCCCTGTCAGCCTCTGGGTTTAAATTTGGCTTTATGTGGAACAAATCTGTTGTTTATGTTGCCTACACTCCACTTGTTGTTGCATTAGATCAAATCTCTGTGCAGGTTTGCCCTTGTGTTGCATCATAGTGATAATACAACGTTACCAGTCTGTCTCAAAGTTCTGATCTCATGCTTTGTTTAAACTGAAACACATTGTAAATACGAGTCTTTTTCCCAGCTGGTGTCCATGAAGTTCACAGCTACTGGAAGAAAAACAACCTGTTTCCCTTGATGTCATCAAAGTGTCTGACTACAGTTGAGTTTGTGTGGAGCCGAGGGGGTTTGTTTGTTTGTTGTAACACTGTTTGCAATAGGCTGTGTTTAGTGTGATTTTGATGTTCCCTGAGATCTCAGTATGAATGAAGAAAGAAATGCAATGAGTTTTCGAGGGCCATGAGACAAAAGGGCAAACTTGTATAATTTGATGTTTTAAATTGGCAGAGAATTTTAAAGGAATTTAAAATGAAAATCACCCAAAAATTATTCTACCTATGCAACTAAGTAATAGATTTGGATTATGTGTGGATTAGTGTTGTCACCATACCAACATTTTGGTATTGATTCCGATACCACCATGTATTTCGATACTTTTCGATACTTTTCGGAATAAAAGGAGAACACAAAATATGTCATTGACTTTATTTTAATAGAAAAACTAAGAACTGTAACTATGCATCAGTAAATAGACTTATAATAATAATAATATTTATATTTATGATATAAAATAAAATAGTATAAATGGGCTATTTAAACCAAAGAAAGTGGTAGCTAATTGCAATGCAGCTTTAATTTTTTTCCAGAGCTACTTTTGTGGAGAGTGAAGGGAGCTGGCATTGCTTGCTTTTAGCACTGAATGTGGCTTTTTTTCATGGGTTTATAAGTTATTACCTGTCGTTCTCTGAACTCCTTATGCAGGTCTGGGTGCTTGTCCCTCAGGTGTTTTGCCAAGTTGGAAATGTTTCCACCCTTGGCCAGACATGTTTTGTAACACTGTTTGCACAGTGGCGCTTTGCTGTTAATAGCTTCACGGTGCTCATTTGTTTTAAAGCCGAAGTAATTCCATATAGCACTTTGCTCACCTGGTTTATCTACGAGTTGCGGAGGGATGGAGGTTGCAGCAGCTGCCATTTTCTCCCTGCTCCTGTCTCTCTCTCTGTCACCAGACTCTTGCTCCGTTTGCTGCTCCACTTGCTTGCCTGCTTGCTTGCCTCGGCTCAAATTACAATGCGGTGACATTACGTGGTGACGTTACGCAGTGATGAAAAAAAAAGAAGTACCGGTACCAGTCAAGCGCAGTATAGTACCCTATTAAATGCCTCAGTACCGCGGTACCAATTTAGTACTGGTATACCTAACAACCCTAGTGTGGATACAGTATTTATATTGTTTTTTGTACTGGAGTCATTGGTTGCTGTCTGTTGTTCCTTAACATTCGAACATATGTTCCAGTATTTCAGTGCCAGCACATATAAAGTTTGAGCAGTCTGTGTTTGCCAAACAATGAGGACAACTGTCCTAAAGTCATGTAAAAGTTAACTTGAGGTGAGATAATTAATCCAATAATTGACTGTTAGTAAATGTTCGTAATTTTTAAAGTTTAATGATGGGTAACCTGATTGTTTGTTTGATGTTTATAGACATTTTTTTCTATTTTATGCATAATTCATGTTTGTATTATTTTATGTTTGTTAATACCCATCGATGGAAAAAATAATCGCCAGATTAATCAATAAGGAAAATAGACTGTGTGCTGCAGCTCTTTCATTTGCGCTATGGAAATTAATGATTGGATAATTTATTTTCCAATTTCTGACATTTTATACACTGAATGAACAACCAATTGATTAAAAAAAAACTAATTAAAGGATAATGAAAATAATAATTAGTTTCAGCCCTGCTTCATTTTTTCAGGAAACCTCAAGGTGCAGTCCTTCTCATCCTCCACCTTCCCAGTTTGTTGGTATTTTCCCCTTCTTTTCTTTTCTGTATCTATCTACCTTTGTTTGTTTCATTTTATCTCTCTAACAGATATCGTTTCATTGTGCGTTGCAGGATCACTCTGAATGGGATGAAGGTGTCCAGGCCAGACGTTCGTATCGGCCGCTACAGAATGATTAAACACGAGAGAGACAAACACAACGAGCCCAACCCACAGAGGTACTGCATCACTGTCCAGACTCGTTCTCCGGCTTTACGTTTGGATCGATCTCAGTGCTTTTGTCTCATAGTTACACAGACGTTTCCTTCCAAGTTTTTCATCTCCTTTGAAGAAATGATGATAATGTGGCGCTGCAAAGGCCATGCTATTTATAAAATGTCTTTATAATTAGTGTTATGTTTTACCCTTTAACCAGTGACGGTTCAATGAGGAGTTTTGTCAGGTTTTTTTTTAGCATTTTCTTGCTTCACACGCACATTAGACACAGTCACACCTGAGAGCTGCCTTCTTTTTGCTCAGTTGGCCAAGCAGCATCTCGTACAGAACTGCAAGTCAGACAGAAAAAAACTCCCCATTTAAACCATTAACTGTGTATCTTAAGAGTCTTTTACCTGCTAGTTGAGATGAGGGGTGGATGTTAATTATATATGTATATATATGTGTGTGTGTTTGTGTGTGTACACCACTTTGAAAGGCAGCTTACCCTGCACCTATGTCTGAAACTAATGTTAATGTCCTATGAGAAGCTCCTAACAGCTACAAGTGAGGTTTAGGTGAAGATGGGGATGTTCTCACTTTTCTTCTGACTGGCTTGTAGCTACAACCCCAGAGATTCCTTTCTGAAATTGCAGATGACCTCTGTGTCCTCAACAGTAGTTACAGCCTTAGAGATAAGTGTAATTAAAAAAACATCTTCTTTTCCAGTTGCTAGACCTGCTATTCATACAGCCAAGACAAAAGATAGTGGGAGCATAAAGCAAGATAAAAGAAATAAAACTGGTCTTACAGGAAGCCAGGTATTATTTTCTTTTTAAGAAGAGAACGTGTTTTTTATAACCAACAAAAACATTTTACTCGTTCTGCAGTTTTTGGTGATGTGGACTGCAGATAGCAAGGAAATTCATGTGTAAAGTATCAGATAAAAAAAATGAAAAAATAAAAAGAATCCTCCGCAGTTTTCGTCTTGATCTCCTTGGTCACAGAAAGATTGTAAGATTTTGAAATGTCGAGGACAAAACATTTTCAATAAACCAAAAATTGCTTTTCAGAGATTCGGCCCAGGGGCTTAAATGCTGCTTTTTTGCTGCACCCATTTAAATTGCTTTTCAGACAAATTTGTAAAAATGCTTCCCATATAAATGTGTTATTTCATGGTTTGATAAATGAGACCCAATATGCAGAGATGAGCCCTTCTAGACACATTAATCACCAGGAGTATAGCACCTCACATTAAGCTGCTTAAACGTGGATTATCACTGTTTATTCTCCTCTAAGACCCAACGTTTTCACGCCCGGATGGGCTGGGCAACGATGCCTCTCAACACAAGAATCGATAGCAGCTGTAGCTGGGCTGAATGAAGTTTTAGTGATCTGTTGCAGTATTGTTTTAGTTTGATCTCATGTGACGTTAATAAATTTTGACAGAAACCACATCAGGGTTCACAGTTGAGGTCTAGTTTAGTTGAGCTTCCTAAATTGGTTTATAAGAAGATTAAAAATGCAGGCGGTGAGAGTCGAGTGTGACGGAGAAGTGACAGACCAACAAAATGTGACATGTTCATTTGAGTTTTGCTTACAAACACTGAACACATGTTGTCTGAGTCTCTAATACAAGTTAATTGCATGTTAAATAAAATATTCCATTTGACAAAGTTTAGTCTAAACTTGAAGGGAGAAAAGCATTTCTACTTTGCAAAACTGATTTTTTTTTTTTTTACACTTGCAATGATGAGTTCAAATAGTTGCTAAATCATTAATTAAAAAAAGCAATCACACTAACCCCTTCAATACTTTTATTACCCAGCTCATTTTTTTAAAAGCAACAAAATTATACTTAATAGCTTTAGATGATTGTGTTTATCGCTCAATATCTTGCTGTCTTTTATAGAGACACAATGATTTATTACTTTGCTTCTAAAGGGTAGTACAAAGTTAGTGTAATAAAATGGCTGAGTTGACTCTCAAAATTCATTGTTCTGCCTTGTATTTATGATTTAAACAGTCTGATCTCAGCGTTTTTATTACTGATGTAAGACATTAAAGCTTTTTAATGGTTTCGATTTGATGTAACACTCTCACAGATTCTTTTGCTTCACTGACAGGCAGCTTTTAGAGTCTTCCTCAGTAATGCTAATGGATATTTTAGGAGGCAGCAAGCAACTTATTGGTTTGAAAAGATACAGTAAAGATAAAAGCTTGAACAGAGGGGATGTTTCTCACAGCCTGGCTTTACATTCATACCTTTCACTGACTGCATTTTGATGCAATCACATACTGTATAGTCTGCTCCTCTCTATGCAAACAGTTAAAGATAAAATCCACTCAATTATACAGGTGAAGGAGAAAAGAAAATTAGCTAAGAGTGAGGCCTATGAACACTGAAAAGTAATGAATTTTGACTTTTTTATATTTATTTTACCAGCCAGGTGCTACAGAGACTTCAAAACCCACTTGTGGGAAAGGAGATTTTTTTTTGAGTAGCTAAAAAAAACTTGCTTCTCGCCTGGTCTTGCATATATAAGCCTTTTTATCAACCTTTTATTGATTTGATATGCCAAAATTACCTGTAGTGCTTCTTTTTCCATGCTTACCCATGAACATTAAATGCACTTCCTATGCAAGTCTGAGAGCAAGGCACATTTGCTGAAAGTGGAGCCTGTGACATCAGCTTAAAAGACATGAAAGCCTTTTTATAACCGCAACAAACTTCTGCAGAAACTAGTGAAGCTATCAGACATCCTCCTGGAAGTGGGTCCACTTAAAAACAAACAGTCTGTATTGTAAAATGGCAGCAATAATTTCAATGTGAAGACGTCTAAAATGACCAGGCGTTCAGAATATGTCATCCATCATTGTTGTGTGTATGCGTGTGTGTGTGTGTGTGTGTGTGTGTGTGTGTGTGTGACAGAGAGTTTGTTAGTGAGTGTGTGTCAGAGGGAGAAAGACACAACAATCCCTCAGTAATTGCCTGCTAAAATGACACCAATAGAGATGGGAGCCGGCTAGGTCAGACTAGTCCAGTTGCCTTCATCAAAATCAATAAATCAACCAGTAGACTGAAAGAAAGTGTGTGTGTGTGTGTGTGTGTGTGTGTGTGTGTGTGTGTGTGTGTGTGTGTGTGTTTCTGCTTGATACTCAAATCCTGTTTTCCTCCTCTTCATTGCTCTCTCTCTCTCTCTTCTTCTCTGTTCGGTGGACCAGACTTTCTCAATAAGAGGTGACACCACCAGGGAGGCTATTTATTTGGGGCAGATACATTATTCATAACTATAGCAAAGGGCAGAAAATAGCGGCCTATTAGTCGGCACAAACTTCATTTTTCAAAGCCCTTCTGGACACTCGTTATAATGTCTCGGAAATTTCGGCTTAAAGGATCCTTTGAAAAGAAGTGGCATTGGGACTTAACTGAAGCGTGGCGGCTCAGAATAATCAGGAGGTTGAGAAAAGGAGTGATGGCCACCTCATGGCGGTATTCAGGCAGTGTGGGTGCAGGGAAGGGGGATTTTGTTTCTCCCTTACCCTCTCTGTATCTCTCTCAGTACAGACCATTTTAATTAATCGCTTTTCATCTGCTGAAGGAAGTTTTTAATTTCTCTCAGTGCAGTTTTCATGGCTTTTTGATTTCTCTGACAGAGTGTGTTAAAGCCCTCAGTTTATTGAGTCGACTTTTATTTCGTGCGATGGAAAAAGTCATAAGGAAATGGAGTTTATTTGTTGATTTTAATCGCTGCAAGTAGATTTGTTTTGTTACCAGAGTAACCCCACATCCCTGAGAACTGAGTGTGTGGTATCTGACTTAAGAATTTTGAGCTGTATGCTAACATCTGCATGCTAACATGCTCACAGTGCCAATGCTAACATGCTGATATTTAGCTGCTGCAGTGTTTGCCAAAATCCACATCTTAGTTTAGCATGTTAGCATTGTCATGTTGTCTAATTAGCTTTAGTGTGAATGTCATTAGCTCCTCAGATTTTTGGTCTTAAACCAGATCATTGTACAAATTAGAAACTAGAGGAAAAGTTAGAGGATTGCAGAGGTCAGGGGTGATAAACATCTGCATCAATCCCACAACTCCATCCACCAATGACTGACTCTAAACCATGCTAGCATAAGATAGGGGGGTTCGTATGAGGGGTAATTTGGCTTGTTTTTTTGCAAAGTGGGATGAAATGAAGATGTGGAGAGCAGAGAACAAGTGTGTCCCATCACAGTCTTTTGAATAAAAGTAAACCAGACAACTTTCACATCTATAGCAACAGCACACCACTTTAGTATCTCTTTTTGCACAAAGGTCTGTCACACAGTCACACAGCTAAACCTAAACAAAGCTAAGCCTTTGTTTCCGCTCTTTGTCTTCCGGTGCAGGCCTGCCTCTCTGTTTAGATTCAGATTAATGATTGAGCCTTTTGGGAGAGTTTATCTGGAGCTCCTGCGTGATGTCCAGCGATTACCAGGGGAAGCGTTGTCTCGTCTGTTTGATGAATGTTTACCATCTCCTCTGCATTCACATGCACACACACTCACGCACACACCCTTGTAAACATACATATTCACTCAAAGATGCACACACTCTCACACAGGAGTCCATTCTCTAAGCCTTTTCGGAGATGCTGGTTAGGCATAGCAATGAGATACAGTACTGGGCCAGCGGAAGTAAGAAAGAGGCACATTCATCACCAGCCTCGAGTATCAGTTTGCACACGCACATGCACACACACACACGTTTTGTCTTGCGAAGGCACTTCATGCATTGCAAATGAATTAGTCTCTCAGTAACATTGTTCAGTATTCCATTCATATGTTATCATCCTGGGACAGCGCAGATAGGGGGTGTGTGAGGTGTGTTTATGTGCGTGTTTGGGTTGATAAGTATGCGTGTATGCGTCTTGTTTGTGTGTGTCTGTCTGTGTGTGTGTGTGTATCTGTAAATACCATGAACAAGATTTCCCTTTAATTTTACCATCCTATTTAAGGTCATTTTA
>JAPZDZ010000004.1:15797773-15811706 GCA_029783805.1 Acanthurus tennentii
TGTTGAAGATATGAGAAAGTTTCTTGTTGGCTTAATGCAGTGGGGTGGAACTACCTTGGGAATACATTGTAAAATCAAGTCGAGGAAACTGAAGACAGACTAGACAGATACATACTGACAGCTCAGTCATGATTGTAACCCCATGCGGCAAATATTGGAGATGAGCTTTCTGTAGACTGTTTTTTTTTTCACTCCTCGTAAAGACAGATAGAGTTTTATTTGGTAATCTGTGCTTTAGAGGCACATTTTTGTCTCTACAAGATGCCAACGGCTTGGGGTACAATAATGATCCTTAAAGTACAGGTTTGATTGACTTTTTTTTATTAGAAAGTTTAACATTTACCAAGTTTCTAAACATATATGGGTCATAATCAGGGTTATACATCAGAAATGAGCTGTCAGGATGAAGTCACGACTCATGTTTTATAGGAAAATGTGTTGTGAATACAAAAGCTCTTGTATCTGATACACTGGCTTTACATAAAACATTAGTTGGAAAGTAAAGAATTTTGAAGGTCATTTTTTAAGCCTACAATGTACTTGGAAGTCAGATTTTTTTAAAAGTATCACAGTTCATTTAAGCTCAAGTAACTATGCCATTTTCTCTCTCTCTGCTATCTTTATCTTTCGATCTTTGAGAAAACGATCACCATATCCGGGAGGAGGAAATTTTAAGGTGAAAGTCCTCTGTTGGTGTGAATTGTGAATATTAAGGAAGTAATGAGGAGTTATCACTGAAGCGGTTTGACTGACATCTCAATCACCGCTTCAGATTTTATCATCATCAGCTGTCAGTCCTGCACTGGAATCCATTTCATATATGAATCAAATACATTCTGAGATATATTATTTTTTAATTGTTTTCATTTCAAACTTTTCCAATCTCACATGAGTTGTATAACTTTCCCTGTGTGGAAAAGGAAAACAAACATAATCTTTGATCCTGACCTTCCTCATGAGTGTGTTAAAGCTTTTCGACTGTTCATGCTTGGATTCATCTCTGTCCTTCCTTTGTTTTGTTTGTCCTTGTCTCTACTGTTTGTACTGTTACTGTTGACGCCTAAACACCAAACTGATGCCTTCAGAAGTTAGCTACACCAAGGGGCAGGGAGGTCATTTTTCATTTCTTTAGAGGTCAATTTGTGGTCAAAATCAATGAAGGAGAACTTGTGTTTCAAGATGGAAAATACAGAAAGAAATGCCGATTTGTTTCTGTTTGATCATGAAAACCCTATAGAAAATATTTCTACCCGTTTTTGATGTTTTAAACAGAAAATTTAGGGTTGATTTTTTTGTGCAGTGCTGTTACTGTTTAAATTTGTGTAATTAAGATCAACTCAAGGCTTTTATTTTGGGGGAAATGGTACATTGTTGGCTTCCTCTTTGGTCAGCCTTGGCAAAAATCTTCCCATCTGTTTGGGTCTCCATTGTCTTTGCCTTGAGCCTGTTGGAGGGTGTAATTCCCCCTCTCTTCAACCCCCCACAAACACACACACATACACACACACTCGCACATGCATTCACACTGTCTTCCCTTTTTTTCTTTGCATTATCTCATCCTTCGTTGCCTTTTTCTTTCTTGCTCTGCCAGCACAGGCCGTGTGTGTCAATGAGACTCTGTTGTGCTTTGTGGTTGGTCACGTCAGGCACAGCTGTGTCTCACAAGAGTGCTTCTTCTCTCAATAGATATCGACAAGGCCTCTGTTTATGTCTCTAAATATGTCCCACTTACTGTATCCTATTTTTTTTCCTCCCTCTTGGTACACAAACCCATTTTTGACTCCTGCAGTCTCTTCTCTTTTTTCTCATTATCCACCGCTTCATTTGACTTTCCTTTTTTTTCACCTTGTATCTTTTCCATGTTTTAATACGTGAGACTGCAGGATTCTCCATGTGTGGAGGTCCATGCAGTACTTTCTCTACACTGTTTACAGCTAACCCTGTGCAATATTACAGGTTTCTTTCAGATCTGCCTCACATCCTGCTTGAAAGTCACTGCTTAGCAGTGGGTTGTGAGGTGGCTTCAGTTCAGTTTGTTATGCAGTCATGTATTTTTATTCAAACAGATTTCTTTCTCATTTTCGTAATCAGTACAGATGAAATTATAACTGTTGCTTTGATTTTTTTTTACATTTCCATGGTATTGAAGGGGCACTCCATCAATTCAGCCTTTTACTTATATAACATGAAGTGACTTTAAAGTAAAAAATGAGGATTAAACAAAACAAAGCTGAAACTGAAGAAACAGTGTTGAGATATCCTGATTTAATTCCTAATATGAGACAAAAATGCTGGATCTTACACTCCACACAATGCACCTGAATAGTGTCTTTCATAGCATTGCAAAGGAGAAGCTATTTTTGGCCTCCCTGGTTAAGGAAAGAAAAAGTCTCATTCATTTTTACCACAGACATTGTTACATTACTTACAGCTGGTGCGTTTTTGCTGCTTGGATGAAACAGTCGAAGTAGAACTGCCTTGGTTCAAGCATCAGTACAAAAGATTTGAAACTGTATGAGAAAATATTGGATTCTTAGATTAAAATTAAGAGGTAAAAGCTTTTGTACACAGTTCCCAAGGTGCATTTTGCCAGGAAACATCCCATTATTATACACTCTGCAGCTTAAATTAAGAAAAAATTGATTTTGGACAATTTGCCAATAAACCACAAAGCATTTTAAATTTGCTACACCTCTTACTCCCTCATGTGCCATTGCAGCAGTGGCTGGGGATCATGGGTAATGTACTTATAGAGATGTCCACCAAATTGATGGACAGAGCACAGAAACAAAGCTAACATAATTAAAAGTACTGGTAGTAACATGACCCAGGGGAATTGTTGCATTACTCAAAAGTCTCTGTGTTTCTATTAGGGATAGACCAATTATTGGCGCCGATGTTCGGCATTTTGACACATATCAGCATCGGCCTTTTTTTTTAATCCAACGGCCGATAATAGATCAATGGGTTAAATAAAATCAATAAAACTGGGTTATTTTGGCTCTGATGCAGCCACGCCTCTCTGTCTGCAGTCACTACTCTGTCTCCAGCATTGTCCCACCCACAGCACCATCTGATTGGTTACATGTAGAGCCACGGCAGTATCGGCCCTGAAAAACCCATATCGGTCTATCTCTAGTTTCTGTGTTAATTGATATCAGTCATATTGTTTTTAAAAAGTTTTAAAAGCAAATTTGGAATGGGGATAATCTCTGACTTTCAATCCTGAATACTTATTTTCAGTTAGGGTTGTACAATATTTATTATTATTATTATTATTATTATTATTATTATTATTATTATTATTATTATTATTATTATTATTATTAAGTTATAATAATGGAAACTATAATAGGATATAAATCAGGAAATTAAATAATAACCAACAAATACAAAGCCAACTGCTTTCATTGATTTCACCCCAATAATTGAGTAAAAATTGAGAAAAATCCTCATTATCAGTGAACTGTCCTTCATGCATTAGATCTGTGGAGTGCCCCTTTAAAAAAATTCCAGTTTCTTGAGGATTGCAGGCTTCCCTTTATGAGATTATCAGCTACATGAGTGCAAGTACAAGCAGAGTAGTGATGAGTAAAAAGGAAAAAAAAGAAGGATATAGCGATAGAGGCTTGGCCCCAGTGTGTATAAACAGTAATAGATGTAAAGATCAGCGACAGAAACTTCAGCAAAACTTGTATTTGAGACGTTTCCTTTACTTGAGCAGAAGAACAACCACTCATGAGGAGCGCTTGATGTTTCTTATTGGACTTTTGAAGCTGTTCCAGTTGTCAGGCAAACCTCGGGTGGTTAAGTATAGGAAACGTTTTTTATTTAAATGCATCTTTTGCTCGTCTGCTGCAGAGTGCAGACAGGACTTTCAGGCCTGTTGGGCATTTTTAAACATTTACTGTATCTCTAGCTATGTTTTTTTGTACATTGAATGTTGAAAATGTTATATCTTATATAGAATGCATTATGTCATATCAAACCTACTTTTTCTATACAATCAATAAATCTGATGGTTAAAGATTTGATGGTGCTGTCAGTTGCTTGCTGTTTGTGTGTTTGTGTTTTCTCTCTCAGGTTACTGAAGATGTCAAACTCTGGTGGATGAACAAATACTTCATAAGATATTACTTTTTAGCTGCAGACTGAGGTAACCCCAGAGTGTTTTGATGTAATATAGAGACTTTTTGGAAGCCCTGTTTCCTGTTGCTATAAGAACCCACATATACCTGTTACTGTTGTTTCTGTGTGGTCCCAGTGTGTGTTAGTGGACTCAAATGCCATATCACCATGAGGATCACATTCAGCTCAACTTCTACAGTCTTTCATTTTGTCTTTCCTGGCCTTCCTGCCACCCTCCCAATAGTATAAATATATCTTTAGTACTCCAAAGTAAAGGTATGTCTGCCTTCTTCTACTTTCTACTTCTTTTATTGTTTTGTGGGAAGCTCTATTCCCAAACTGTCAGCAGAAGAGCTCTGCAGGGAAATCAGGATGGCGTCCTCTCAGACAGGAGTCAAATAGTTCACAAAACAGCAAATTGCTCTAAGAAAGTAAAAAACACACACAACTCAAGAAAAAACACAAATGTTAGATCATTTCAAGGACATGGAAAAGCTCTTCAATTTGGTATATTTTACAAGATGTTTATAGAGCTGGTGTATATTAACAGTTTGGCTACAGGATTTATGAGTGTGAATCATAGCAGTTCCCTTTAATTTAAGGCAGTAAGTTGAAAAACCGCTTAAAAGAATAGTTTGACATTTTTGGCTTCTTTGCACAGAGTTAGATGAGAAGATTTAAACTTCTCTCATGACTTAACAGTAGGGTTTAGGCAGCAGTCCGCTAACTAAGCTAAGCACAAAGACTTGAAATGGGCAAACAGCTGCAGTCTGGGTCCCATTGAAAGCACCAAAACCTGCCTACCAACACCTCTGAAGCTCACTTTATGACACCTTTTATCTTGTTTGTTTAATTCATATTTTCACAAAAGTGTAAACGCTTGGAGAGACCTAAAGAATGAATTCATCTTAGCCATGAAAAGTTTGGCACTTCAAGCTACGATTTGTGATTTTAAACTTGTGCAGAATAAACACATATCATGCATTAATTGGCAAGCTTTAAAGGTGCTTGTTTGAGGATTCTGGTAACTTTGCAGAAAGCCAGACAAGCTGTTTCCCCTCATTTTAAGTCTCTGTGCAAGGCTAAGTTAATGCCTGCTGGTTGTAGCGTCATATTTGCTTAACAGACATAAGAGTGATCTCAATCTTGAAATTAGAAGCAGAAGCATTCACGCACAGGGGACGAGTCGAAAATAAGCAAATCATGAAATCCTAAAAGTACAGCTTGCACACCGCAGGGTTCCAACGTCCACCTATTTATGGCTCCTCATTAGACTTGAGCTTCTCATCAAACTCACAGCAACAAAACAAACAAATGTATCTGACAAACTATCTGTGAAACCTTGTTTTTTCCTCATTATACAGTAATAAACATGATATTTGCAGAAGAACAACTTTCAGATCTTATCTAGTCTCATTATAGGAAAATTTTCTAAATATAGCAAGAGTGTATTTATGTATTAAGTATTCTGATAAAATGTGATTTAAAAGGCTTTCATAATCATAAAAGTTAAACCTTAATCCCAGATCTTGCATAAAGAGGCTTTTCATGGAGAATTACTGCAGTAAACTTGTAATAATATACTTCATTCAGCAGCAGCTTGGGAGTCTTAAATTTGCAGTAAAGTAAATGCCATTATAAGCTTTAACACCGCCCATAAACGGACAACAAAACAAAATTATTTTTGGTTTTCATCCAAAAGTCCCTCATGGTTAAAGTGGTAGATAATAACAAATAACAGCAGGACGATGTGCTGAGTATAAACCTATAAAAAATGACACTTCATGCTATATTTCATCAAACACTGCAGATCACTATGACAAAGTTAATGATAAGTTTACAGTTTGATAACAGTGGAAATAACAAGGAAGGATGTCTCTATGAAAGGCTTAACATTCTTTCTTGTGGAAAACTAATAAAGGAGTAAACTACAGCTTGTTGTTCCTGCTCTACAGTTTACATAAACAACAAACATCCCATTAAATGAAACCATGTTTTCAAATATCGCCTGTGTCTAAAACTACTGTACAGTCATATCTTAGGCCGTTGTCGCATACATTATTTTTCATTTAGTGTGAAAATCAAACCGCAGAATACACAGAACGGTTACAAATTGTTGTTTGCTTTGCTAAAGTCATTTCCTAGTCTAAATTGCATCACAGCTCTGCATACATTTGGGTGCTGCATCAAACTATGACAGGTCAATTACAATTTCTCATCATCCAATAATCTCATTGGCTTTGTTATGTTTCTTGCTGTTTCTTTAAGCAAGTGTCTGGAAATAAAAACTACCTCCGAAGTAACAAGCTTATGTAAAAGCTCACTAATCTCTCTCAAAACATGATAGTCTAATCAAACTTTTTGAAGAAACCGTGGGAGTGTGGTCACCTTTCAAAGGGCAAGATTGTTTTCTCCAGCTCCTGATTTATTTCTTTAATTAGGGATTTTTCTGTAGGTGCACAGAAATTTAAATCTGTGCCCTTCCGACAGGTGTTAAGGACAGTGGTTGAGGGTGTATGAGGCTCTGCAAGTTAAACATCTTATTTTTACATCACTGCTGCCATCCACATCATAAATTAGCATTTGGTTTCGGATGACTAAGATTCATTTTCTCTGCAGGTGGGATCATCTGTTCTTCTTTATTTATCACCAGATTAAAATTTAGATTAACTTTTTTGGGCCACAGAGTCAGAAATTGCTTTAAGCCCCTAATGATTATCCACCGACCGCCCTCTATGAACTACGGATGCACCAACCAGTACTTCTATGGTGCAGCAGAGTAATACCACCTGACTGCAGGGTTTCTGAACCTCGATTAGTTTGTGGTCATTTTAAATTAAAGTTATTCAAATTGCCTAAGCTGGCTGAAAAACAGTGAAGCTGAAGCGCAGACTGGTCTGTTAACTGGGCTTTAATTTGGAACTTATCTGTAATATGCAGTTAAGGCCTGACAATGGGACAGCCTTGTCCACCAAAGAGGCAGATTCAGTAGGTCTCATTAGATTACAGACCCCCTTTGGATGAAAAGTCCTTGTGGAATGGCAACTGATCTCTTCTGATGGCTTTTGGCATTTTTGAAGTTTGAGATAATCCTCGATATCTGGCTATACCACTGACATATTCAGCTGCACAGCAGGGCTCAGCATGTACTCAGAGATGGAAAGTGTGAAGATAGATACAGCTGACAGTGAATCAGTTTTTCTGGGTGGACAGTTTTTCTGGCGTGCAGTCTTTGAGACGGGAACAGGTGGCAAGACGGTTTCCCTCCCAGTAGCCAGCATCCTGGCCATCGTGACAGCGACACTTGGTGCAGGAGTCGACCCAGACGGGCTCTCCTGCAGGAATCACCTGACTGCGTGATGCATTAACGTAACAGTTGGGACCTGGAAGGAGATGAGCAATGGAGATAAGTGTAACTACAACTGAACAGATCGAACACATTATAACTCCCTTTAACAATAGTGCTCACACAGTAGATAAATGTCCCGTTGTCCCTCTGTTTTTATGTGTTTCTTTACTTTTCTTATCTTACCATCCTGGCATTCAGGGCAGCATTTCCCGGGCTGGTAGACGGGGTTGACACATGGTGGAGGGGCGCAATCTGCAACCAGACAGCGGGCAATGCCGTCACTGTCACAAGTGCACTGCTCACATTCTGATGGCTGGAGAAACACACACACATATACACAAACAGAGTGAGACTCAAATTGGATGGTACTTCTGAGCAGCACCTCTCACCCTGCCCACCTCATGCCATCTCAACAGGGGGCGCCATTTACCTCCAATTCCTTTCTTCACACTCAAGTTACATCTGTGTGTGTACTCAAGTAATTAATTGGTTGAGAGTTCTGGATGGAAATACACTGAATATGACATATTTAGGTCTATCCTTATAGATTATGATACGCAAGCAACAACATATGAGGAAATCTGAGGTTTCACACATAAGCTGACCTAAATTTTGTGGTTTGTGACACAAACCAACACAGTTATTTACAATATAATTCGACTGTACATCATGTAAAGCCCACCTGATAGTCAGTCTTCTTTGTCTTAAACATTCAACATCCTTATGGTGTCTAAAACTTTTTTTCAGTAATTTGTAGAATTGCTTTAACATATGTTAGAGATTTGTCATATGCTGCACATAGTCAATATTTTTATTGCTTGTGACATCCAAAATGTTCCTTAAATAACTGATTTATATTAATCAGGAGTCCTAACATTTTTGACTCCTTTAAAAGAAACAATGTCAACTAATGACCCCTATTCACGGTTTTATGGCCCCTATGAGGGCCAGAGCTGTGAGCAGTTCAACAAAAGAGTGATTATAGCTTCTTGCACCGTTACCAATTTTTTAGATATCCAAGGGGAGGAGAAGGGTTTCACAAGTTTATTGCAAAAATAGAGAGCAGTTTTAGGGAAAATGATCTAACCGCTTTAATCACTTAATAGCCCAAGTTACCATGAATTATAGCTTTCAGGCCTACCTGGAAGTCCTGTCCCAGTTCGTACACCACTCCTCGGTACTCACACCCGATCTTCTCGCACCTGGGGCAGCAGTCGGTGGGGTAGTGGCTGACATGGATGCACGCAGCCGGGAGAGACGTGCACTCAGTGCGGGAACATGCAGAGCCCTCGGCAGTGCATTCACACTGAGTGCAGTGATCGGAGTCCAGAAAATACCATTCCCCTACAAAGTATATGCTGCCGTTGGCCTCGCAGGTGCTCTCCTGCTGTCCGGCCACTGAGAAGCCCAAACCGGCCTGTGCGCAAAGCAGCAGTGCCAAGACGGCTGTGCGTATTCTGCGCTGCAGGGACAAGCGCTCACCGAAAATCATTATGACTTTCTTGATTCACCTTGTCCAGAACAAAAGGAAAAGTTATCCACTATAGTCCAATTGGAACTTGGTAGACAGGACACTCAAGTTTAAAAAAATGTTTAGTTTATTACATTGTTGCTGAACGCAAAAATCCTTGGCGTTACCGCAGTTCTCCTCTCACAGTGGTCTTCTGGGGTTGCGCACAATTCGGCATTGAGCCCGGAAGGGGGTGGACGTTCGGGGCTTAAAGAGGGAAAGTTATACTCACTGCCTCTCCAAGAGTTCAAACGCCAGTCTTAGCAGAAGGCCGTCCCTCCCCCTATTTAAGATTTTAGAAGTTTATTAGTCCAGACTTTTACAAGAGCACAATTGGTCTCCTGTAAAATAACTTAAATCTACAAATTATGGAATAGGAGGAAAGATTAGGTAACATTTGTAGCATTATGTCATTCTGCATTATACTTTTTATGGCTTTTTAAAAATATAAAACATAGACGTGAACTGTGTTTTAATGAGAAAAAGGCCCATAGAAAAAACTACCATTGACGGTTTCGACCTATCTCGCGATATTTTCCCCCTAGCAACGGTAAAGTTTTGCTTGGATACCACAGCTTTACCTTTTGCTGGACACAAGGAACCAGTGAAGGTGAGCGCTGGTTTCTCTTTAACAACAACATAAACTTACTTTTGTGAGCTTTGTCTACTCTTAAACAAGCAGTTTCATGCGGTCAGTGTTGTAATTATGTTCTGTGTCCACGACACTTTGAAAAATGCAGTATTTATATTCCACCGGTTGTTAGGTAAATGACGTTAGCTAGCGAACGTCAGCCGTACTGCATTTACTACCAAATTAATCACTACGTTATATTACAGCCTCTGTTTTTAAACACTGTAAAACAAAGCTGATTTAATCAGCAGTGTGTGAATCCTTGGGGACCCATTATTGTAAAGTTTTGGTTAGGGGCGAATGAATAAGAAGTCAGTGTTCTTCTCTTAAGTAAAGCACTTGGGTAGAAATATGTATCCTCTAACTTAAAATATGCGTTATCAGTGTATTTTATCAAAGGTAGGGGATCTTCAAAGGCTATCTTTAATGTAGGAAAATGACGTTTTTCACAAAAAAATGCCTCATGCAGCAGGGTCAACTGGGCCTTTGCGAAAATATATCAATAAATGTAATTACATTGTACAAACCTAACAATTTTAATCAAGATGTGTACAATAATCTTTCATTGCAGCCTCAGCTTTTAGCAACTATGTACTGTTGCATAGTTAAACTGTAACATTTTTGCATTTAACAGCATGTAGTTCAGTATAAGTGGCCTGTCATTCTGGTCAAACTCTCCCAGTTATGGTGAATATTGTTATGTGTCTGCAGTTTCTTTCCATTGCTTCATGCTTACATCGCCATTTGTATGCTGTCCCTCGATGGAAACCAGCTCTGGTGTCCAAGCCAGTCAGTCTCTGTGGAGCCTGGTCGTTGAATATGTTAGTGGGTCAGAACTGCCAAAGATCCACACAGCACTTGGTAACTCCCTGGTTGATATGTATACAGAGCTGCACTCTGAGGTAAGAGCGTTGTTTTGACTGCAAAGCTTCTTATTTCTTCTGTCAAAGCATTGCTGCATACTTGACTTTTTAGATTCTTCTCAGATTCAGGCATTAAAGCATGTTTCACGCTAAATGTTTTATTTGTATAAAGAATTCAGATGCTCAGTCTGTTTCTGGTAAAATCCCACAAGAAAATCATAGCACAATCTACAAGAATTTCCTTTTGAGCCTGGTCTCAGAGTGAATCAAAAATTTGCTCTGATAAGCATTCCTGCACAAACAATTTATGAACTGTGGTGTTTGGTTGTGTATGTAGGGTTAGTTTCGCTGCATACACCCATCAATTACAAATCCCAGACTCCTTACAAAAGTGAAATGTGGGTTAAATGGCTCTGCACTGCACTGTCGTTCAAATGTGAGCAAGATAGACATCAATATTTACCTGAAGCCAGCAAAACCCTTGGCCCCAAAGTCCCCTTGCAAAATGATCTCGCCTCAGAGTGACTCACAGGATCAATGAGAACAGTCCAGAACTTTAGTAATTTGGTGGAGTGTAATTTGAACTTTGAGACGCAAGTATTTGAGAGTGTTAAAAATTCCCCAAGAATGATTGCAAATCATGAATAGAGAATTAAGAAATATAATCAAATTATAAAACAAGATCAGGAATTGCTGTAGCTGGCTTGATGAGGACATGGACCCTAATTAGACATTAAAATGAATCTATGGCTGCAACACATTTCTAATTTTACTGGCATTTTTTTCTTAATTAATCATACTTCTATAAAAATGTCAAGAAAAAGAGATCTAGATTAAAAGGATCTCAAAGTGTCATCCCCAAATGCCTCAAATATCATAGCAATATAAAACAAATAAAAGCAGAAACAAATTGATGAACATAAATGTTTTTAATTAACTAATTTACATATTCACAATTTTTTAAATCTCTAAATTAAACACATCACAGTGCTTTAAATATGGCTTAGTGGTTGCCCTCAAAAGCTAAATGTGAAACAATTGTGCCTAGTCTACTCAGGAAACATTCATTTCCAGCTTGATTACATGAGAGGTCATGCCATGTGGTCCTACAACCAAGTCCCTTTCCAGCACTTTTTTTGTAGGAGATGTAAAACCTCTGTGTTTGCTGTTTTCTGTATTATTAAGTATCACATTCTTTGCTTTTCTTCTTTGCTATATTCTCCGATCTTCTTTTTTCTTTGTCTTGTGTAATGTATTTCTTAAGTATTGAAATCTCTTCGTCTGTAGATGTTATCAGCCTGCACTGAGTCAACTGGCAAGTCCCTGTGAGCAGAAAACATATGGACATAGTTCATCTTAGCTTTCACTCCATGCCTTGTAGACGATGACCACACATTATTATTGTGACATTTATAAGTAGAAAATCACAGGAAACAATTACAAAACACTTTTCACGTGGAGGCATGCATACAAACACAGGCATGCACGCACCTTTATGCGCTCAGATACTTTCAAATCAGAAAAAAACTGATATATAAATCGTATTTTACATAAATTTTGTATTTGAAGTGCTATTCAAATATTAATTAAAGGTAAAATCAAACCAGAATAATACAGAGTAAAATGGTTTATCTGCAAACAAACAAACATATTTTCACAGAAAGAGGCACAGTAAGCTTAGTGAGTCAGGGGGTCGGTATAACAGGGTTAAAGAGGCTAATCCTCAACTGTTGATAAGACTGTCAGCAACACATATTCTTTGACTGGATTGTGCTTGTGTCTGGTTAGAGAAAAATAGATGAGTGTGTGTGCATGTCTGTACCATGTGTGTGACTTCTGTATTACTCTGATGTTTCTTCACTTACAGTTTGGCCATGCAGCAGCTCTGTGTAAAGCCTTAAGACGAAAAGAAAGACTTTAGCTGAGAGCATTAAGAAATGAAAAACAAAACAAAGCACAGACTTCTTATTTAACTCTCAGACTAGTGCGTGCATGTTTTCTTCCGATTTTATTTTTACCACAGAGTGGATCACTTCCTTTTCTCTCTCTTTTTTCCTCCACTCATGTGTTCTGTATTCTTGTCTTTCTCCTGCTGTTTTTTTCTCCTCTGTCCCTGTCTATTTCTCTTGCAGCCATGTAATGAATTCCATCCCTCAGTGAGCCACTGTAAAAAGTAGCAGTTGATCTGCAGGCAATTCCTCCATTCCTCAATACCGTCATTCCTGCCTCCATCAAGGTCTCCATTGTCTCTGGCGGTTAGATCAAAAGGAACATTAGCCTTTCTTTCAAGTCTCTCCACAAGACCAATCTCTCTGTACCTCCCTCCACACTCTCACTCCTTCTCTCTGCTCTGAATGAAATGAGCCCTTTAAGTTAAACGTATTCAAGAACACATTTTAAATAATTCAACATAATGTCTCCTTGTAGGTTTTTAACTGACAGGTTTCAGCAATACTTCCTTAAAATAACTCCTGGATGAGATCAGTCTCACGGCAGAGGGAGGAGGGGAAAGAGAACCAGGAACAAGTTGTTAGCCAGTGAGCCATGAATCCTGTAACATAAACACCTCAACACTCTAAGACAGACAGAGGAAGCCAGTGTGAGTGAAACAGGCTGTGTGTTGACCCACGCATACACACTGATACAAATGCAAAGAGCAGAAGTGTGCTTAGTATCCTCAAGTGTATCCATTTGAAGGGAAGTCCTTGCTTGATGACAGAAATGACTGGCAGGCAACAGGTGTGGAGGTGTTAATGGTATGCAGACTGTACTGAGACACATAGGCACACAAGCATTCAGACACATTTTTCATTTTTAATGATTTTTCTATTTCAACACTCAATGATTTTTTGCGCTTATTTTCCTTTTGGCTGTCACATTGCAGTTAATTTGTGTTATTTTAGCTGCTGAGTGTAAAAGTCCAACTCTACTTCTGGACGCTCAGCCCTTCTGCTATCTCATAGAGGAAATCATGCATAAAAACTGACCTTTTCTTTTCATTTTCTTTATAAATCCTTGATCTATAGTCACAAAGCTAGGAGAATTAAAAAGATTAAAAAGCTGCCTGGTCCTGCAGCAGACAACTTAAACGTCTTTATATTCAGTCTGTGCTACATGTACATGTTCTTCAGTTTCTGCGACTTAACAAAAGCAACAGAGATATGAAACTACATTTAAACATTAAATGTTAAAAAAATGTTAATAAATTACATTACATGTAAGAGACATAAGTAAGTCACACAGTTTTCATATCTACAGATTTAACCAAAATATATGTTCCTCGTGTCCAGGTGCAAAAGTTCAAAAGTTGTATTACTTCCCTTTTTTCAAGAAAGTAATGTTTGATGATAATGTTAACAGCACTGGTAAACCAGCAAGATGAGGATAAATTGCAACAAAGTGGTGAATAAAAACAGCTTAACATCAGCGTTTGCACTGCAGGATGGTGTTAT
>JAPZDZ010000004.1:15882389-15894895 GCA_029783805.1 Acanthurus tennentii
ATAATATTGTATAAAAGTTTGACAAAGTTAAACAAAGTACAATGGCACACTCAGTAAATGAACTGAAAATGTGATTTAAATGTCCATGAAAGCTGCAACTCCACTGAGGGTGCAAAAACAGCAGCACCAGACATAAACATGTGTAAATAAGGAGATTGTAACTTTTGTTAGATTAAAAAATATATAAATACTTCTACTTCTACATGCTTTTACCATATTCTCTACAATTTCCTCAACACTCTTTTAAGGACCCCTTCAATGAAAATCAAGTTTAAAAACTAAAGCATCTGTATGGTGTTTACTATATACTACATATCATGACCAAAATAAGCCAAAAACACCATGTGAGAGCATTTTCACATTGAGACTGCTGCAGTGCGACAGTGTCTGTCTCACAAACACTGATTCAGACAGACAGGTTTTATACATCATATATCTAAGAAACCGATCCTATCAACCTGTGAAGGGCATCAGAGGAGAAACAAGATGCTTCACTATTTTCAGAACAACGGCAGAAATGTGCTCCGGTTTCTGTTGCAAAGATTCAAAAAGGAGAAACAGCGGTTCTTCATGTGCTACTAATGGATCTTAAAATCCAGCCTGCAGACTGCAGTAGTGTTTTTTTCAAAAGACTGTTTTACCACAAAACTACTGAAGCCCAGTGCTGAGCGACATGATGATTCATGTCAAATGCTGACATCACATTTTATACAACTTCAGGGTTTCGATGGAAAAAGTTACATCAAAGATTATTTAAAGTTAAACAGATCTGCTTCACTTTATCACAGCCATAGGACAATCACTGTTTAGCAGTCAGCTGATAATATCTCACATTTTAACAGGTTTTCCTTCTAAGAGTGAGAATTGATCATTTTCTTGCAGTAAAACATCACGATTTTGTTTCTCTTACTTTGTGTATGTATTGATCTTGTCATTTTTGGTAACTGTCTGTACATGTGTGCATGTTTCTCCACCAGGTAAACATCGTCATCTTCATAAATGTGATTCGGATTCTGGTTCAAAAGCTTAAATCTTCAGCCATGGCTGGAAACAACGACACTGGACATTTTATGTGAGTCCCAACTTACTAACACAACTGGACCATTACATTAAATGTATTGTGCATAAAAAAACAAAAACAACAACAACAACAAAATAACAATATTCTAAGTTCTTTTTGAGAAACGTACATAAGAGACTTTTCTTTCCAATCACAGTTACATTCGGTGGAAGGAGCTCTCCAAGAATTCAAGCAGATGAATAATAAATATTCTGTCTTAGTAAAGGCAGCAATACTAAAGGCACAATAGAAAGGTGGTGGTGGGGGGTGAAGTTCCATTAGCAAATGTTGCTGGCAAGAGTTTATCAGCCAAGCAGAGGAGTAGTGATAAGAACCAGGCTGCCTTTTACAGCTGACAGTGAAAATGGATTTAACTTCTCAGCCGGTAGCCACACGGCTGAGGGATGAACCAGTGACTGTGAAGGATGAAAGAAGCAACAGTCAGCTAGTGTCATACAGGTGTGACTTAAAATCTCTGACAAAATTGTACAAAATGCTTCATATGTGACGTTCGTTTTAGTTCAGCTCCGTTCCTCTCTGGCATCTAAATAATCAACATTAAATAATTTATCTTATAATAAACATTTTCTATGTTAAAGAATCAAATTATATGAGGAGTTTATGGTCAATGGTAAACTGCTTTTATTTGGTGGTTTTATAGTCTTTGAACTACATGAAGCTCTTTACAGCACAAGTCAGCAATCACCTCTTACACACACATTCACACATTAACCTACTATGTAAAGACATTTCCAGCACAGCACAGAATGAATTATAATGTAATTTTGGTGAGCGCCACCATCAGGTCAAATGTTTAATTTAGCCAATATAGAGCTTTAATAATGATGTGTACTATCAGTGATATTTAGTTAATATTTACAAAATATCTTCAGAAGAGCTTCAGATTTTCATTGTGTTTTAAAAATATTTGGAAATGTTAGTATGCTAGTCTTAGATCTTAATCCAAACACTGTCCACTAGCTTGGCTATAGACAGTTTTAAAAAGATTGAAACACTCACGACACATTTCTAAGGGGCAAAAAGGCTAAAAAATATCAAATATGGAGAAAATATGGAGGCTCAGCACACCTGTCTAAAACAAGTATTTATTTAACATTCAGTGCAAATGACAATAATTTATTTCAAAAAGTGAGCAGAGGATCTCTTCATTCACACAGTGCAGTCGGAAACAAATCTTTAAATGCTTCCTTAAAACTATGAGGCAATTATTCAGTGTAGAGTTAAAACTGCAGTGTGTCTGAAATGGATTACAGTGTCTTTGAAGCGTCTGCAAAGAAAAAATAGAGAGTGAATCAATGAAATCCCATGATAAAATGCTAATCTTTTCCTTGCAGTTTAAGAGAAAAAATGCTGCGTCTATGAATCTGCTATGGGAACCCAGAAATCCTGCTTTACCAGACTGAATCCCTCCTTCCTTTTGACATTTGGTCGGTACATATTCCAGCTCAGCTGAATTAATTTAGAATGAGAGCAGCATATAAAAATAGCATCAGATACCAGAAATAGATGTCTGCTCCTTCACCGTGCGACAGGATTGTTCCTCCCCCTGTTCAATGGATTGTTGTGCACTTTGAAAAGCCTCATCTCTGTCTTACAAACTTCAGTGTGACTCAGACGGATCTGTGACGTTAACGCCAAGACGTATAACCCAGGTGTGAAAAATGACAATTACAATCATATGAACACAGTCCTATAATGGGTTCTGATGTAATTTTTTTGTAAATCTTTCGGATCAGAGAGATTATTTGGGTTATTTGGAATATGCAGCAGACAGTTTTAATGTTCTTCACAGTTTTTATCTTGCCTGGAAGGCTTTGAAACTGATAAAACCCTCAGAGAATGAGACAAGGTGCAGATGCGTCTGTCAGGGCTGCTTTACCTTCTGTTTACTGATCTGTAATCGATTTTTTTTTTTATTTGGGTGATCTAAGTCATGTGCCCAGATCATTTAACATCTCTGTGTGTTGCAAGAACACAAATGAGAAAAACGAGATAAAGAGAAAAAGTCAGATGTACTTATTAGTTGTGATTTTGAGAGGTTTATTGGATGTATTGTAGAGATGGAAATATTTTTTCTAAACAGCATCATTTTCAGCAAAATTTGTAGTTAAGAAACTTACACCATATTGTAATAACATTCACAAGATATTTAGATCATAACTGACTAAAGGTAAGCTTTTAACATAATATGTCACTTTTTGTGTGTTTTGACATTTAATCTTGTCTATGTTCGACCTGACGGTGTCGTTTTAAAGGTCAATCTGTTTAATAAAGATTTGATCTGCCACATCCGCTCTACCTCTGATTAAACTTGGGAGAAAAAGGCATTTCGCTTTTGTTTTCTGACATTTAAAAACAGACACTGATAAAAGGTGAATATTTTGAGAATGTGAAAGGCCATAATTATTTAATTTTCTGATTTTTTGTTGTTGAGACGATTTGTCTTACTTTAAATCTGCCAAAACCTTTTTTTTTAAAATATTCAGGCTTTCTATGTACTATGAAATATTAATAAACAGAGAAATAAGTTATAATATACAATTCAAAGCTTAAAAACTCTGAGATGCCTCTTTGCTTCCTCAGAACTGGGTGCATTCAATCAGATATGATCGACACTTGCAAGGCAACATCACCAAAATGTCACATTTTCATTCAAAAATGACACAAAAAGCACAGAAAAAAACCCAGAAATATACAGAAATCTCTCATCTGAAACAAACTGATCTAATCCTGGCAAATATATATGTAGGACCCACAGTTCAGAGTGAGAAGCTGATTGAGAAAATGTGTTTTCAGTGCGTTTCTTTATAATACGGATTAGAGCAAGGTTACTTGGACTCATGTTCAGTCTTTTCTTTTTCACTCCTTCCTTTGTTTTTTGTTTCCCTCAGGAGGCTGGCTAAATCCACCCTGTTCCTTATCCCTCTGTTCGGGATGCACTACACAGTATTTGCCTTCCTGCCTGAGAACACTGGAGTGGCAGCCAGACTATACATCGAGCTGGGTCTGGGATCCTTTCAGGTAAAAAACAAAAGAGAAGGAGCAGAAAAAAGAGATGAGTTACAAAGACTGTATTGGGACGGATCACAAAAAGCTACTAAAGAATAAACTGCTTACAGCTGGATGCTCCAAATATAGGTCTTTCTAAGCTGATGTTTCTGCTGTGTCCACACATGCTTCAGTATTTCTTCAAAACAGTTATTTTTCCTGTGTAATTTTGCCTTTAGTCCACACAGAAAAATGCACTTTTAGGTCACTGAAAACTTACATTTTGAAAAACTTGCCATTGCTGAGATATTCGGAAATTCTGCTTGCAGAGTCGACATGTAAAACATATAAAACTGATGCACAAATTAATATAGGATGTATCTAAAAAGAAGTATGATGATTTATCAAAAATCACCATTATATAGGAAAATAACATCCAATAGCTTCCTAAAAATTACTTCTTGAAGGATTGTTACTTTGTGTATCAACTGTGTGAGGTGTGTATAAAAGACTGGTGAATTAAATCAACATCTTCTGTTGCAGGGTTTTGTGGTGGCACTGCTTTACTGTTTCATGAATGGAGAGGTAAGTGACTAGTGGTGAAAGTGATTGAAAGTCATACAGACATTTATCATTGACATTCAGATTTAATCCTCCGCGTAAAGAGTAAAAAACAAACATTTAACCTGTGACATCTGTACCATGCTAAATGCATGTGTGGTTACCTGCCAGAAATGTCCTTTCTGATACCACCAGTGGGGGCTGCAGGGTCACAGATGTTCAGTGATCAAACCATGTAGGACTATTTCTGGCTCCAGTACAGCTCTGCACAAATTTTTTTTTGTCTGCAGGTTCAAACAGAGCTGCGGAAATGGCTCAGGAAGTGCCACAATCAAAATCATCTCGCCCCAGCCAAGCGAAGCATAACCCAGATCACAGTCAGAGCCCGCGGGGGGCTCGGACGGCCTCCCTCTAGTGGTAACATCTCTTCAGTGTGATCTTAAGACACTATCAATGAAAGAAGAGTTGAAAGAAAGTCAAAAATATCAGAGGCAGTCCTCAAAACTTAAGTGGCTGATGACATTAATCCAACGACCCCTCAACAAAGGACCATAATGGATGCTGGTGAGTGATTGAGGAAATGTTGTGTGCATTATATCAATAGACCAACAGCAGCAATGACCGTGACAGCACACATTTCTGAGCTTATTCAGCGTGGTCTGTGGTCTACAATGGCTGCAGCCAAAAAAATACCAAAAAGACAAAGGAACACTGGTGCTTGATTTGACAGGAAGCCACCGTGACGCTGTGGAAAGATGGGACATAGCTGGCCCCGAGCTGGTGGGAGGACAAATATCACCCAGTTTTGTTTACAGTTTGGACCACACAAGTTCAAAAAATGAGCAAATGTTGAAGGATTAAATAGAAGCAGCTGTGAAAACAATACATGTTTGAACTTGGCTAAATTATGCGAAACAAACTTGACTTGATAAATTGTTTTGTGCTGCACTGAACAAAAGCAGTTACACTCTTTCAGCGCAGACTGAAAATGTGTGCAGGACTGATCTGGACTGAATGTGCTAAATGGTTTTTCTACAGCACATTCACCTGCTGCTTGAGAGGAAATATCAATCTTGAAAATAGAGAGGGACTAGAGTGAATGTATTCAATGTTGTTTGTGTGCTTGTGCGTGTGTGTGTGTGTGCGTGTGTGTGTGTGTGTGTGTGCAGCTGCCATATATTTGGTACGTCATGTCCTTCAAGACTTCTTCTTTTGAGGAGTTTTCTGCTTTGATGAGCCATCTTAAAAAAACAGTATTTGTGAATATTCATAAACTTGTTTTTCTTCATCTGTCATTTTTATGCTGTTGCCAGATGTGATAATCCAAATCTTCTAACAATTTTTTTGCACTAAAAGGGATACCAAATTGATATGAAAATCGGTGCCAGGAATTTGAAAAGTAAAATAGCATCGAAATGGTAACTTAGAATTAAAAGACGCATATGAACTGAAAAAGAGATCCCTTAAACAATTTATTTACAGTCAATGTTTTTAAAGCTGAACATTTCACACATATGCAAGACACATTTTGATGACAGTGGTGGAGAAATAGTTGGATCACTGCATCCCTGTTTTTATTTTTTTTACAGACTATGAATAATGTAACTGTACTGTACCATGAAGCACTTTGACTGTCACTGTCAGTACACATTATGACTTGATGTTGCACTTTATTTTTTAATGAATATTTCTTTGTTGTTCTTGAGTGTAGGGAAAAGCACAGTAATAAATGAAACATCTGTGGTTTGAGAAGAGTTAGCCTCTCTGTCTTGTGACTGCAGTTTATTATTAGTCATGAATTTCACAATATTGTAAGCTTGGTTTTCATGTTGGATTGAGGTAGAAAATATATGTATGTACCTTGATCTGAATTTCTGAGGGTCTAAAACCTATTGAAAGAGGCAAAATCGAACTGAAAGGGAAGCTGAGAAAAATAAAACACTGTGCCCACAAAATACAACAATTTACCACAGATAGATTTATTTTGCAGTCAAATTTACACAATCTTGGACATAAATGTTTGACACCAAAACGCATGGTACACATAACACACTGTCACAGGTAGAACATAATATGGATGAGCGCTTGTAGATACTCTTTTGACATTTAAGTTACGCCTACTTATATCCTTGTGAATGCTTGTCATTACATACATGCATACAGAAAACACTCTCTCAAAACTCTCGAACAACACACACTCTGAAAACATTTACATACAAAAACACAGTCACAAACATTACAGGTTTTTGTCAAGGGGTCCACCTGTGTGCCAAAAATATACATATACAGTGCACTGTTTACTGTATATGATGAGGAAAAGAGACATCATTTGTACACCATGGCAAATTGATAGCAGGCGACATTTAAGAGCAGCTCAGCAACATTGGTACATTCAAAAAAAATTCATTGGCAATCAATAGAACTCACAAACATACAGTCAACACTTAATAAAACTGGCTCAACACACACAACTGTCAAATAAAAGGCATCTAAACACAGAAATACGGCACACTGAGAAGAGTTACACTTGAGGGAATTGTTTGATATTCTGGGAAATACACAAAATATTTGTTTTCTTGCCAAATGTTACATAAAAAGAACTGATACCACAAAGACTGGAAATGTGGGCAAACAGCTAGCTGGCTGTTACAAGCTAGGTAATGCTGTAGTTAGCTAAAACCTACAAGCTAGCTGTTTGATCTACTGGCAGGGGGGCGCTAGCTTGTTGATATAAGCTAAATTACCTAACATCTTCTAGCTGGCTGCTTTGCCTACAGTTAAAGTTAGGGGGAACAGATAGCTAGCTGCTGAATGAAGCCATCACTGTAATCAGCTAATATCCTAAAGCTAGCTGTTTTAACCTCAGTAATAGCAGAGGGAACAGCTAGCTAGCAGATATAAGCAAGCTGTTACTGTAATGCCAGCCAGCTAATATCTACTAGCTTTTATTTTGGGGTGGGTGCTGGTAGATATTAGCTATGAGAGGGTCAAAAATTTACAAATCTGTTAATCTGTACAAAAATGACACGTTGAAGTTTAATGAAAACTTAAATAAGCTACAGAGGTGTTTTCTTAGAACAGAGCTAAGCTAGCTGTTCTCCCTTGCTTCAAGTCTTTGGGCTAAGCTAACAAGATGGCAGCTGGCTGAGTGGTTAACATATTTCCTAAAATGTAAGACTGCAGTTTTAAGAAAACATGTAAAGGGCTTTTCTATGACACACATTCAAAGATTACTTTGTTGTCATAGTGTTAAATTAACTGATTTCCAGAACAGGTGTGTGTAAAGAGAGGTGTGATTAGCTAAACTCAAGCTAAAAGTTACACTGCCTCTTTTGTGAAAGTGCAAATGCTCTCCCTTCTTGGTAAAATTGAAATTCATTAAGTTCACAGTCTGTTTTAAGGAAAAGTAAGCAGAAATGGAATTTTGAATATAAGACAGGGGCACTATTACAAAGTCACCACGCAAGTTTTACCTCTTTAAAAACATCTTCTTTGTAGGCTTGTTTTATGATTTGTGTCAAGAAAAAAGTAGACGTGAACAATGTAAAGCATGTGGCATTAAATTGCCTAAATTCAACTAACTTCCATTTCATCCAAAATCCAAGGTGCAGGGCTCAAAATTCAAATCAGTTCCAGTCAAACATGCCCTCCTCTTTTATACAATCGAATTAAAATTACAACACTTTGCTGCCACCTTGTGGTAGACAAATATACAGCACAAACATGGTGAAGAAAGGAGTTTTCTACTCTTCTTTTCACAGACATTAACAGCTTTGAGACATGGTCGTTTCCATCTGAGCTGATTCAGACTCAGAGTGACGGCTGGTGATAGAACACGTAAGCAGCAGCAGAGTGGTTTTCATCACACCCTCGTACACACTTTGTGTTGTATCTGTCCCAGTTTTCCACCTTGTATTGTCTTTTACTTCTAGTTTTTTAGTTCCCTTGATAATATTGCTTTCTAATCTGGTTTTAGTTCCCTTCTTGTTACACTTTTTTGTCCAAAACCAGCCAAGCAGGTGCATAAAATGATGCATCTCTTAAGTAGTGTGTACGTGTTATCTTGCCTTTTAGACGTAATAAATCACAATATCATAGGCAACTATGGACAGCTATTTAGCAGTGTTTTTTGTTTGTTTTCTTTAAAATCAGAAATGAGACACTGCGCCACACATTTCCCACTGTCACCAGTTACGGCACTACATTAAATGAATGGCACTGTGACCAGCAGAGTCAACATCAGTCAATGTGATGAAATCAAACATCAGGCATTCAACAAAATGTCACATATGAAAATATGTCTATTGTACATTGAGTCATTTCACATGACACTGGTTAATGGAAAATAAATAAACATCCTTATCTGTTCATTGATATCATCAATTCATTGTTTAAATATACTACATTCTTTAAATTCACTTCAGATGAAAGTACAAAAAAATCATTTAAATAAATACTGTGGATGAATCCTTCTGTACACATTATTTCACATTTCAACTTGTTAAATTATTTGGACAGTTGTTGTGTGCTGGCTTGTTTTTGCACAAGCAAAAAATACAGAGAGAGAGAAAATAGGCAAAACCACGATTGTCAAAAGCTGTCACGTTAAAGCATTTTTGTGTTGACTGTAACAAAATGTGGCTGTTTTGAAACTGTTTATGTGTCGGTGCTGAATTAAAATGGACTTGCATTTATCTTAATTATATGACATTTGCAACACAAAGGTAAAATAAACAAGCGATTATGAGGAGCTTTTACTCAAGTCATAGTCTTATCAAACTCATTGTAATTTAAAAAAACAGCAGGAATTGTTTCACTTAATGTATAAGTTATAAATAAGAAAACACATTCTTCAACAAATGAGCAGAATTTTTTTTTGTAACACACAATGTAAAAAGCATAGTTTTGCAATTTGATTCACAATAAAACACACCACTTTGTACATTCTTCACAGGAATAACCCTTTCTACACCTTTAAGATAGTTGTTTGTTGCTACTAAAAAATAAAAAGTGATAGCTATTTGTGACTAACTAGGCACTTTGGAGTATGAGTGTAGGAGATGATTAAATCAAAGGTTTTAAATAAAGAGAAATTTAACACGGCATGAAGTGTTGAGGCTCAGAGAAATGAGAACATCTTTATGATCATGTTTGGGGTTCGATTCTCAATGCCTGTGATAAAATACTGTACATACAAACTCATGGTACTGTGAGGAGCTTTGGATAAAAAGCATCCTGTGAATGGCACATGTACTGTTTTTGCTCACAGTCTGCAAGAACATGACTAACAGGTCTGGGAAAAGGAAAACTACTGTAGCGCAACAAAAAGGCTCAATACTGGCAGGAGCTGTGAGGATAAATCAGCTCAGAGTGTGGATTTTAAATCTTTGTTGTTATTTTTTTAAGTTAAATTCCCTCATGTACTGTGATATCCTCTACAACAGTGGTTCCCAACCCTTTGTACCTTTTTACACTTTGAAATGCATAAAAATCAAACATAAAAATCTACAACCTGTGAAAACTTCAACTAAAATTAAATTTTGACTCTACAGATGGTTCAATATAAATATTTTGGAGGCCTGGAGGCCCAAAACTATCTTGTATTTTATAAGAAAAGATTAAGATAAAAATCAATATAAGAAGAAAAAGGTTATTCTTCCTTCATACAGTGTCACATTTGACATCTGCAACCCTTAAGATTCACCTTGTGACCTTCAGGTTGGGAACCGGTGCCAAACAGTGCTTTTTCATTTTGGCACTATGTTCTCATTACATATACACTGTGTGTATGTTTTTATTTTATAAAAACAGTTTACTCAGAATATAGTGGGCAGGATCTTCGGGGTCCTCAGGATGTGAGATGAAGTCTACAGATTTGGGCTCCAGTTCCTTTTGTTTGAAAAGGTCATTACATTACTGCATTATGCAAAAAAGAAACGAAATCTAAACTAGACACAAAAGTAACTATTTACAAAGTCCATGAGTTCTTTTTCTTTTTTTTTAATCTATCTTTTGACATACTCTGTACTTACGGCTGATTGTATAAAAATGTTTAAATTTTTAAGATGAAACATTTAAACAATTAGCTTTTTTTTGTACAAGCAAGGCGAACGTTTGGTTGTTAATTCACTTCAGACTGTTGGGATTTCAGATCCAGTCAGGTGACCAGTTTGGCACTTTGAAGCACATTAACTTTACACACCAACAGCCAAATATGACCCCTACATTTGATGCTTAATATATATATTTTTTGACTAGCGCTGTTTTTGTTTTGTTTTGTTTGGTTTTGGCATCAACTCTACATCAATATTTATTACAAAAAAAATGGCCTGTAATTAAAATGAAAGCATGAAGGGAAGGAATTTTGACTATTTCTCTTATATATTTTGATTAGTGGAGTAGAACTTGAGTAGTCTGTAAAATTATTGGGTTGAATGCTACAGAGTTAAATAAAGTACTCAAATAATTTCTTCTATATTGTATAGTCAAATTAAATTATATAGTATGAAAGTGAGTTATGCACCTCTAATGAATCTCAAGTAAATGCTCTCAGAAATACCTCATTTTCGAAGGCCAAACTACAAAATAAGAAGAGGTGTAAGGGGCCACTTTGGTCTTTTCTGGTTGGTCTGGAAAAGTGTGACGGCACCTTTGACGTTGACTCCTGCCGATCAGGCGCTCAGGTCGGGAGGCTGATGTTGGCGCTCTCCGCCAGCGGGCTGGACATCCGTATCTGGGAGCTGCTCTTGCTGAGGATCGACAGCTGAGTCCCGCCGTTCACTCCACTGCTGGCCAACGAAGGGTGCCTTTGCTGCTTCAGGTCCACAGCAAAGTATCGGTTCACCGTCCAGCTGCGCCATTTCCTCTTGATCTCCGACTGCACCTTCAGGGAGAAACTTCACAAGGTCATTTTTAATGTACTTTAAGCTGTACCAGCTCCATGGAAAGGTACAGTACAGGTAAGCTGTGTGGGCAACATGTTAAAAGGTAATTCTGGTATTTTAAAACTTGTGCCCCTATTTTTACACAACAACAATCCTTTAAAACACCAAAATCCAATCAGGGCAAAACAAAACCTCCTGTGTGAAGTAAAACTTTTGTCAGTGCAGTCTGGTGGTTTTAAACAGAGCTACAGTGCATCATTGCCTCAGTATTCGGTTGACGTGTCTATCTTAAAAAGGTCTGTCTCTGTAGGGATCCTCTCCATAATAGTGTCAGACACTCGAGCCTGTCACTGGCAAAAACAAGCACTTTAAGTGCAGGAACTCTGACTGACACATTTGTCCCCAGGAGCTTATGTTGCAGACCACTGCAACCTGTTTAATGACTGCTGAGACATCTACTGGACCATTTCAGAAAAAATAATTGACCTATTAAGCATTTAGACCAGAAAATTTGTAAAAATAAGGGCTTTGAGTAAAAAATCCTGAATCATACTTTAGTATTTTAAGTGTTTATTGATGTTTTTGTCAAAAGTTTCAATTTCTGTCAAGCTTTTGTTGGTCTGTCTAGTGTATGAAAAGTTTTTGAATGACTGACAATAAAATATAGAACATAAGATTTAGACAAATATACCACAAAGTAAAGAGTTTTGTTAACTGGGACACAAACTTACCTCTCCATTGAGGAAACAGTAGAGGACAGCTACAACGAAGCCCTGAGGACGAGAACGAAGGCAACAAACAAGAGAAAAACAAGTTGAAGATGGAAATATGTTTTCATTTTAAAGAACAACTACATTCTTCTCATGGAAGGCTAAAGGGAGGAACAGAAAGAGTCTGACTGTGGACATGAATAAACTAGAAAAATGTTCAGTCTTTTATTTTGAAATCCTAACTACAACAGAGTGTATAGCTTCAGCTCTGATGGCAGAAAT
>JAPZDZ010000004.1:16003058-16015103 GCA_029783805.1 Acanthurus tennentii
TTAAGACTTTTCAGCTGCAAATTGCAGATGGGAGAATCTCTAAGCTGATAAAAGCAGTGATGTTTCATTCTAAGGGTCTTCAGTAATTACTCTGTGCCTAGTACAATAAAAGGATAATTCAAATATATGTTCACACTTTTGAATTTAGCCTTTCAAGAAACACACGGGTAGTCTTATTATCTTTTGCTGTGATTTTTGTTGCAAGTAAAAGTCACAGCTTAGGGCTAAAACAGCCATTTACCCTCCTCTGCTAATTTGTCATCAACATGCAGTTATTTCAATATAATAACATAAAAAACCCTTTTTTTATTTATTCTCAATATTCCTCCATTAAAACTATAATGAAACACCCATCCAAGATAATTTTGTGAAGAACAAACAATATTTTACCATAATTTGTCCTTTGAGAGTTTGATATAAACGCACATTTATACACAAAGTAGTTCCTTGAGTGCTAAAAAGTTAAACTAAGAGAAAGTCACGTTTCTCTGATGAACTCCAGTTAAGCAAAGCTTTTAAACACACACAGACACACTTCATTATGCAGGAGGTGTATGTAAGGACGGAGTCGTCACTCACCGATCTGAGATTGCGCCACCATTGTGGACTTCCGGTCGCAGAGTGGAGAGAACGGCAGGCCAAGCTCTGCCTCTTTGTCCCCCTTCAGAAAACAGCAGAATCTCAGTCAAAGTCTTGTTTTTTAACTAACCAAAGTCTCAATCTGTTGGTTAGTTTGGAAATACACTCCACCTTCAGGCCACATGAACACACACTAATACACTCACATACACACTGACACTCACTAAACTCTTTCACTGCACCACCATTCAGTAAACCATACGTACACACTTCTATCAACAGGCTTTTGGGTTTTTCTGGCCCCCACCCCGAGGGCTTTTGGGCCACAAATGTGTTTCATTTTCTCTCCTGATTTGTCACAAACAGATGAGATGTGGTGTTGGGAGGCAATGTTCTTTGGAGTAGCAATTTATCGGCAATTCATATCCCGAGAGACAAAGGCTTTGTGAAAGCAGCCACAATAACAATAGCACTGATAATGAGAACAATGTGGATTAATAATGGAAGAGATGAAAGCAATGCGAAACCAGTTGAATGTCTGTTCTTCTTGTTGACATTTACAAATACACAATTTATTATTTATAACCAAATGCATTGTTTTATCAACAAGATAATGGTTTACATGTTAATCTGCCATGGCACTTTGTCATGGAATCATTTTCAAAAATGACAAAGAGCAGAGTGCCTGTAATTAAACTCATGAATACGACTGCATATCATACTAATTCAAAGTGCTATGGGGGGTTGAGTTGTGCCAAGGACCATATTAAAACAATCATTCACTAATATCATTTTCATTTTTTTTCCCCCTGTGTTACAATCCTAGAAAACAGCACAAGCTAAAAGCGAAGCAAGTGTCCTGCTATTCTGTGAAACAATGAATCAGCTCTACTGCAAATCTAGGGTTTCATCTTTTGGCAATACTCAGAGATCCTGGAGAAACATTTCCTTCCAGATTCCACAGCTGGTCCAGAGGAACAGATATTGTCACATAGCACAAAAAGGAGTCATTAAGAGGTCAACTTTTAAGATAATATGGTTGAAATCCTGTTAAATGGACCAAGAATAAGCATCATTAGTTTCTGTCTGAAACTGTTTTTCAGAGGTGATCTTTCAACTGTAGCAGGAAAGGAGAGAAACGGAGGCAAAGCAGCAAAATATTTGATATATTGTAGGACTGTTGTATCAGACTGCAACACTTAAAACCATAACTAAAAAACTCGAGTGTTGAGTGTATATTGCAGCTCTGTGAAGCATGCTATGTTCTCTCTACATGCATCAGAACATCTTCACTGAATTGCCAGTCATGATTTACTCTGCAATCTGTCAGGTGCACCCACTCACCTGTCTGAAGAACTCCTCCAGTAAGGAGGTGGTCCAGCGGTGGTGAAGGTCCCAACTTTTGGCCGGGTGGCTGATGTCCGCTGTGTGCAGCAGCAGGGACAGGGCTTTAGGCTTGTCAATGCTGTAAATAAAGCAGATACAGTTTTAAAAACAGACTCTGCACCACAAATAAATCACTTTTTCCATCAATTAATTTGTTTTGTATTTTTCCTAAATGGTCTTGCGCACTTGTGTGCGTGTTTTTGTATTGTGTTTTTTTTTCTTTTTGGTCTGCATTAAGTCTGATTTTTAAAAAAATCCCTTTATCAAGACCAACATTAATTATTCAATTTCCTGCCACATGGTTTTGGTGGCTCCATAGTAAGGTCAAATGAGAGTAGCTTTGTGTAATTGAGGTGTGACGAAGGCTTTTAGGTTAAATACCATGCACCTGCATCTGGCAGGATGAAAGTCAGCTTCGTCAGTGCCTAGCAAGAATCACATTGTGATGAAAAACACATTTCAGACAATTCTGCAACAAGCTTATTGATAAATACCAAGAGGGGAAAGAATGCAAGAACATTTCCTGGTGTCCCTGCGGACAGGTAGGGTCAATCATAGAGACAAAGGAAAAAAATGTGGCACAGCTGTGAATATGTCTATAACAATTGTGTGGCTGTGTGATAAAAGCACAATAAAACAGTAAAAAGTCCAAGAGAGAAGATACAATTTCCCTTACTAATATATCATCAGCATTGTAGCAATACTGTCTAGCTTTTGGTGGTTTCCACTATTTTGGAGAATGTAGTAACTTTGAGCATTGCAATATGTTTAGAATAAAATTGTCCAGTAAATGCTATACAGCTATGTTTTTGGACTTATAAGTTTAGGAGGAACCCATTTGATTTGGTAAACTCGGAATGCTGGAGCTTTTTGATAGCTTTCACATAATTTTGGAAGGGATTTTTTAACAGATTTTCTCTTCCATCACATTACATTTCATTATCACTCATTGGTATTGCTTTAGAGAGAGATCCAAGAGAGAAAAGAGGAAGTGGTGCACAAGCTGCAGATGGAAATATTGTAGGATATATTGAGTGCAAACAGTGCAAAGATGCATATTTGTTAAATGTGTAAACTTTAAATGCACCAAAAAGATGGTATCCACTGAAACAGCAAGATTGGCAATATTCTGTACTTAATAAATTGTCAACAAATCCGATGGAAGAAACTAAACACAGAAATATGATACTCCCACTGAGTATGTAAAAACCTTTATATATTCTTCACTAATAGGGTTAAAATAGTGCATTTGTTCAGGATGACAATATTTTCAATACTTTCAATGGTGGATTAATACACATCCTGTTTTGAGTATTTCAGACAGCAGGATGTTATATGTGGGAGTAACTCAAAATAAACTACAGTTTTTGTTCTTGGTAATAAAAAAACATGTCAGTCAGTACATCAGTGTGGCCCATTGATTTTTTTTTTACCAGTATTTTAACAAAAATAAAACTCTAAGGCACATAGGATGATATTTAGTATTTTATTACTGTGATCAGTCATTGCTATTTCAGATTTTTTTTTAAAGGTATTTGTTGACAATAAAAAATTCTTTAAGTGTTCTGATTTTATTGAACTAATGGAGGCATCCTTAAACAGTCGACCTAATAGACGTGTATTGACACAGTTATGAAAACACACATGTACAGCCACCGAAAAACTGAGACACATCTCCATCAAGCACATAATACAAAAAAAAAATCCTCTTTAATCAAACTGCCTCTATTAGGCTAATCAGTTTTCTACACTGTCACACAGTGTGAAGATGCTTCATCTCACCTCATCAGACATCAGCGGTGTCTGATAAATCAACAGATAACCGTATCAAAAATTTCATGTTTAATGGTCTGAAGCATTAATAGACAGACTCATAGCAATATGGAAAATAGGCACACAGATGAAAACATGACATCACAAGGTTAAGCAGAGGTGAGAAAGACTAGCTCAAATTCCCCCTCTCTCCATTTGTGGCAGATTGGGTCTTAAAATGCACTCTAAGCAGGCCTGTAGCACACTGGTTTGAAATTACTTCACATTAGAGTCTATTCAGCATTACAGCTGCCTGCAGACTGCAATCTCTCATGTGCATGTGTGTGTACCCTGTCCTGTAGCTCGGTGATTACCCTCCAGTCAGCACTCCATGGTTTTCAGATTTATTAACAAACACAGCAAGCGCAATTTTGTTGATTCCTACATATGACCTAAAGACTGCTGCTTCTTATCACCATATCACTGCTTTCTGAGCAGTTTTCAAGTCTGTGCTTCATCACAGTGAGGAGATTATCCTGAAGGTCAACATGTTTCTCACAGCCTTCTCTTGTCAGTGTTGCAGCTACATCAGCAGTTGGCAGCTCATCGTGTCATATGATAGTTTGCTTAATAGCTCTCTTTTATTTCTGTTGGCAAACGGCAGCTCTGTGTCTGCATGCAGAGCAGCACCAACTGTAAGACATTTGTGAGGATGCTGCGTTTAAACTGTTAGAAAAAGAAGTCAAGGCTTGTAGTCTAGTATCCTCAAGTGCAGCAAAAAAAATCAATTATTTTGACTGAAACATATTTACTTTCTGTTGTGAATAAACCAGGTCGTCTTCAGGTCAACCTGGCTGAACATGCACTTGCTGAATAGGAGAATTTATGTTCTTTATATAATCTGGTTTATTTTTAATTCGAGGAATGGAGCTGTAAGGAGCTGTACAAAATGAGATTCTTCAGGGCTCAAGATAACTTGCAAAGCACAGGTCAAGAGCTGACAGACAAAGAAAAAAGGGGTCTTTCTGGCTATTTATTCTTTAAGAACATTAATATGAGAAGAAACATGTGATAAAAAAGGTTATTTCAAATTAAAACCTTTGAAAAACAACTAAGAGACTTTGAAAAAAAGCTGCAACCCCCCTAAATATATGTAGATTGAAAGAAAAGAAAACATTAACAATCCCTTCTCATAAGTTACTCTCCAATTTCCCCTCAAAGTCTTTAATGTGGTGGTCTGTTACCCTGCAGAGGATTGCCACTAGCTCTGATGAGTGCGTCTGACTCAAAAATGATCAAGATAATGCAGAGGAAAAAGCTCAGTGCCTCATGGTAAAAAGACAAACATTTACATTCATACCATAATGGTTCCATTAAAAAAAAAGGAATTGTAAACAACATTTTCTAGCCCACAGGCAACATGGTGTCAGATTGTAATGATAGTGGAGAGTCAACCAACAGCACTCAGCCAGTGCTGCACATGCTAGCACAGCTAGGCAGCTGTAACGCTAGCTTGATGATTCCCTCTGTCACATGACTTTTCCATCCCAGGTCATCCAAAGAAAGAACCCAAATGTTAAGCAGATGGCTTCATGACCACTGCTTGTGTTTTTAGGTTCAAAAAGGATTATTAATTCTTCTTTTTTTTAGCTATTGTTATAAACAAATATGAGGTTCTTTTTTCTAATGGTCTTTAAAGTTTCCATGGGTCCATTTATTAAAAATACTAATAAGTTAAACGGTTTGAGTGAGATAATTTGGCTTCACTCCATAATACTATTTGTGGAGCCTCTGGTTGCATAGCAAACACCAAATATTTCTCTGCCAAAAATGTTTAAATGAGTACAGAAAGTTAAAAGTTGTTCTGAGCTGAATTTTTTATTGTGTAGCACTCCCCTTCTTAATTCATAATTTTTCTTACATTGCCTGCAGCCGACCAGCACCCACCTGAATTATGCTGCTTCGCAAAGAATTTTGTCAACAAAATTAATTAGATTTGCTCAATTTGGCTATTACTAGTGACTCAAGCTGTAGAAATGCCGGTGAAGTCAATATTAGATAGTTTTTAAAATGTTTTCTAGCTGATTTAGCAGCCTCCAGTGTGCCAGCAAACCTGCTAACAATATTTCTAACACCGTCTGTTTTTCACTGCAGTGTGAAAATAAATTTTACCACGCCAAATCGGGTGTGACTGCACCATAACTCTGCTACAGACTCCCAGCGAAGAAACAAAAACTATTCTGTGTTTGTGCCTAAGAGGGCCTGTAGTAATACCCCACTGCATTCCTGCACTGTGGTAACATAATATTACTCTGAGTAAACAACACCTAAATAACAGATATTACCCATCATTTTTTTGAACAGTCCATTTGATATAAACATTAATGTTTGTTGTGTTCCTAAATAATTACACCCTTGAAAGGAGAGTTAATTGGAAAGCAAACAGCGGGTGGTAAGCACTCAGTGATCTAGTGGCAGTGTTAATGAAGATGTAAATTGTTGGGAGGAGGGCAGGGAGTGTAAACAGTGGTGATGGAAAACCAACTGACCCCTCAGGTTGCTGTAGAAAGTTCTTCATGGCCTTCACTTGCTGGAAGTGGCAGGACATATCTGTAGCCAACACCATCTCCACCACCAGGGTTCGCAGCTCTCTGGATGAAAACAAAGGAGAGGAAAACTTGCGCCACGTGCTGCATGATGAACTGTCAAACTGGCAGGTAATGAACGCCGACTTATTCTGGAAGTAAATGAAGGCAGCCAACACAGTTTTTGAGAGCTATTTATAATATTCGCTTTGACAAGTTACAGCTTATAGCATGAAAATCAGACTGCAGCTGTTTCCTTTGATGTATTATAACACATAATGGTTTCATCAAGTACAGAGTTGTTAGACCTTGAAGGAAATTCCAACTTTTCTGATCTTTACTCCACCGAGCACATTGGTTACACTTAAAATGGAAGAAGATTTGTTCATTTTCGGCCTCGAACAGATGAAATGTACATTGGGAAACTGCTTTGATTGCCTTTACTGGTTTCCACCCATCATATCTGCCTCTCTATCAGTCTAGAGCTGCTCTTTATTACATCTCTGAGTTTCATTTCCCTCCGCTGTCCCTCAGCTTTTTTTATTTGTCTGTCTCCCTTTCTTTCTGCTTAAGTATGTGCCTCACTGACCTCCAGTCATCCTTGGAAAGGTTGTAGAGGATGTTCATCTCATCATCGTCCTGCAGTAGGCGGTAGGCTGCGCTGACATGGTGACTCTCCAGCACTGAACGGTCATTATACAAGATAGCTGTGTCTGACCTGTCAAAGGGAAAGAGAAGGCCAGTTTCTCACTGGTTTGTGTTTGGAGGAACAGCTTAAAGAGAAATAATGTGTGTTGACTAAATGTTCCTGTGATTAAATTTATCAGGAAAATATGTCACTTTATGAATGTGATTCGTTAATGTTGCTGATACACCAGGTCTTATCCTCTTTGCACAGACTTCAATCTGGTTTAACTCTAAGAAGTTCTCTTAGAAGTCCAAGATTCTGAAAAATCTGAGTTCCCTTTACGTTACTTAAAAATATATAAAGCAATATTACAAGTGTCAAAATGTGCACAAAGGAAAATAATAAATGAGGCTATAAAACACAAGACAAGGCCCTCCATTAGTTTGGACCCTCAGTTACTGAAAACTGACCATTGCTTATAAGAACTTTGAGCACATCATGATTTAATAATTATCCAGTTCAGTGAGAGTAAATCTGTACATTTATTAGAATAGAAGACATAAAATAGTCTTTTAAGGTTCTCCCTGTTAAAAATGAAAATATATTGTTCAAAGAAACTCGTTTACTTGGACAATATTTTTATGGGGAGCTTAAAAACTTTAACTTTTTGTAAAAATAAATTAGTCTGAACTATTCATGTTGAACTTAAAAAAAAAGTGTAAAAGAAAGTTATGGGAAAACAATAAGCATATATTTAAGAAAGTATGGGTACGAGGGCAGTGTTTGTTAACAAAAGTATTTATTCTCTCTTCTAATAATAACAAAAAGTTTTGTTATAATGTGTTTTCTCTGACTCAAGTTCTCAAGGGCATTGAGCTCATTTTGACTCCTGCCCTGCCTCAGTGTTATTACTGCACTGCAGGCGATCTCAGTGTCAACGTAAAGCCCCCTTGCTGTAAATGAAAGCATTGATCGGGTGAGTCAGTGCCATGCATTTTTGATTTTATGATCCATTACCTTGTCTGAATGTGGAAGTTGTTTGTGGTCCCCGTGTGCTCGTAGTCGTGCACCGCCGCCGCAAAGATCATGGCAAAGATCTCAAGCTCAGTCAACCAATGCTGGAGGCAAAGGAGGAGGAGGAGGAGGAGAAGAAGAACAAGAAGAAGAAGAAGAAGAAGAGGAAGAAGAAGCAGAAGGAGGAGGGAAGAGGCAAGGAGCAAGAAAGCAGGGGCAGGTGAAGATAAGCAAGGAGGAGGGTGATATCAAATGACGTATATGAAAGAGAAAAGGGTTTGAGGGGAGGAAGCAACGAGATGGAAAAGAAAGAGACATTGGCATGAAAGAAGGAAGGGAAAGTAATGAACAGAGGAGGAAAAAATGGACAGAAATTGGAGAAGAGAAATGAGAAGCCAGTGAATGGTAAAAAGGGGAAAGCAGGGAATGGCTCCTCACGTCATAAACATATAAGGAAGAAAAGTGATACAAAGGATACAGAGAGAGGTATTTGGCAAGAGGAATACATTACAGTCAGGGGTGAAAGCAGACAAATAGGGAAGAGAAGATAGAGGAAAGGTCAGCAAAGCAAAAAGGGAACTTTAAATAATCAAAACTCTATTAAGAATCACATTCTAAATTGTCACTTGAACTCTCCTCTTTAACCTGTCCCTTTCACACAGTGTCTCAGACTGATTTGTCACCAGTACTAAATATAAACAAGAAGTCATTCTCTCTTTAATCTTATTAATGTTGTAACAATGTCAGAACGCACATTGTGCTTTCTCATTTCTTTTTTAAAACCTCAGAATAATGGAAATAATATGGAGTGTACCTGTACATGTGTGTGCATGTATGTGCTTTTCATTATGAGCGCTCATGTTTAATCTGTGAGTGTATGCAGCACCTGCACAACTGTTAGTTGGCATTTTCCTTTGAGATGTGCATGCATCTGAGTGCACTCACACACACACAGAGGAGATTTAGCTCGGGAAGCCCAGTCAATATTGGTGACTAATCAACAGTGGGGGATGGAGGAGTCATTAAGTAAAAGGGGGAAGGCATGGGTGAGGGGGAGGGTGGGGGCAAGATGACCAATCCATCCCTCAGCATATTTCCTCATGGGGCCAGCTTTATGAATGACCTGTTGATTGTTGATTTAATGGAGTCTGGAGGGCTTGTGAAATGATAGATGCTGTCCTCTTGCTCTCCCAGGGGTTGTGGTTCAAGAACTAATGTGGTTTATTCCGCAAGGCACTGCCCAAAGTAACACACCATGTCAACAGCTGTTGCAGTCGCCTTATTAAGGTGATTAAATAAAAACACTGGAAGCGGGGGTGGCCAGCTGGTTGACTGGTTAGGGACTTTGAACTTGGCTTTAGCGAGGCTAGCGAGGTGTTTTTTGGTTTTGGAATGAACACAGCATTATAACTGCCCTCGAGTTACTCCAGTGAAAGGGAGTGAAATATGGGTCATCATATAAGAAAAAGAGTAAATGCTACATGAAGTATTAAGAAAAGAAATTAGCCAATATTTTGAAAAGAGGACAGAAGACATTTGACTTTAAATGCTGTGATAATGACCATGTAAAGATCATTTTTTTAAGGTATTCTTAAAAATGTAGGTTAGTGTTCTCAAACCTGCCTCAAAAGACTGGGACAGAGGGGCAATTTTCTTTAGGTGTCTTGGTTTTTTCATGAAGAATGGCTTATGGATTATCCAAGGAAAAACAGCCAAGTTGAGCAGCTGCACATAAGGCAGAGCTGCAATTAGGGCGGCATTGACTGAAATGTTTTGAATACCATGTGGACAACATTGCTTTGATTTCACAGACTAAGCTCTCTGGCTTGGAAACAACAGGTTTCTGTAGGTTTTTTTTAACTGGGGCTGAACTAAACAGTATGAACCTTTGAAGCTTTGTTTATGACATTAATATTTGATTTTGAAATCAAGATTCAATTGCACAGTCAGTCAGGGATTGTTTGAGTATTGTGTGAGTTGGATGGGTTGAGTGAAAGGATAAACATGGGCAGCAAAATGCTGATTAAGACTGCACCAATGAGAGCTGGGGGGCGATATTTTATAATTGTGGGATTAAAAAAAATGGATCCTCAACTAAAGCTTTAAATGCTTTAAAAAAAACAATCAACCCATTCATCCCTATTTTTAACAGGTAGGCTCACTAGCAGTTTTACTCACCACCATGCCAGTCTTGAGAAGCAAGTAGTGTACAGTCTGTGTGACATCGGCAGCGTGCATCAGGTTGTGATAAGGATTTTTGTGTTTGCTGTATCCCACTTCTAGGGCCTCTACAAATGAGACTACAGCAGAGATGGGGATCTGCAGCAGACAAAAACAACAGCAATTGACTGTGAGATTGAAAACACTGCAGGCATTAGGAAACTTCAAAAAGCTATCTGGTGATTTAAATTACTAGTGTATATAATTTAAATGCCTGCCCAGACTTCTCACTATCTGAAATTAATGTCATAAAACCACGGATTGGGAGTCATTGAGGCTACTGCAGACTACAATTACAAATTCATGTGGGCCTCATTTCATCGCCTGTGTCATTTACTTTTAGACGCTGTCACTTCAAATGAAGTGTCCTCAGCTGCAAGATGCTGTGGAAAATGAGCTTCACTATCAGATGAGATGAAGTATGTCCAGCCTCCCTCATTGTTGGTCATTGTGGAAATACGACGACACACTTAAGAGTCAGAGAAGTGAGTGTGTGCACTTCTGTCATATCAGGCATGGTGAAGGGGCATTGTGAAGGTTATTATAATCTCTGCAGAATAATTTTCTTTTCTTCTTGTCCTAATGACAAAAACAGAAGGTATAGCAATGATCAGTGGTAGGTTAGATCCTTGTGGCATTACCTTGAAACGGCTAATGAGGTCGTATCTTGTGAGCAGCTCGTAGAATATGAATTTTAGTGCGTGATCCCCGCTGGCCTCATTCAGAGCGAAAACATCAAATGACCACTTGTCAACATTCTGTGTGGGCAAGAGAAAATTTAATGAAGATAAAGAAAAATTTGCAAAACACATAATCACTAAAATGGATTATTCTGCAGGTCGATTTCTTGTTAATGTGTGCATTCTTGACTTTGGCCCATGGATGTGTGTGTGCAAAGTTATTTCATATTTGTGTACGCCTGAATGGATGCGTGTGCACATGTTAATACCTTTAGCACAGATATGACAGAGGGAGGGTAGCTGAGTCCCACCATATTGGAGGTACGTCGGTACATCCTGTTAGGATGAGATAAAAACATCAAATGAAGCGCACCGCTGAGTGTAAACACCAGAGGTTACCACACTGGCCTCCAAACCACAGCCTGGAAGGCTCCCTACCAAGACTCACTACAAACCTTTAAATCCACACAACTCAGTATGAAAAGGTTAGTCTGAGAAAAGGCAACAGCACCTGCAAGTCGTTTTATTTTTCACATGCAAAAGGTTTAAGGCTTTGTTTATATGTGGGACAGATTACAGATTAATTTAATCACCAATTGCAAAACAAGCTGTGCAGTTCTTCATGAAATTAGTGTCAAGTGTCACGCATTAAAAATAGTATACTGCACTGAACGTCTCAAATATTAATTAATTTTGTTGTCCCACTTGCTCATGTAGTCGAGATGACTTGAGATGACAGCTTACAACATGCAACTAAATATTGAGTTACCCACTTTGTCAAATAGGACTTTTAGTTCTAAATCTAAACTGTAGATACTTCTTGCTTCGTCACTTTATTGAAGGACACAGTTCTGCCTTTTTTTATTTTCATCTTCTCTTCTTCCCTTTCCCAATCTTTCTTCATTGTAAATATCTAAAGGCATAACTGCCCTCAGTAAAAGAGATTAAAACAGATTATAGCTTGGGGCTTACTGCATTGAGAGAATGCATGTTTCATGTTTGTGTGTGATAAAGCACGGCCTTGGAGAGGAGGCTCTTTGCAACTCTCTGAATGATTGTGCTCAGCCAGGCTTGTCAAGGCTGTGATGATGTATGTTCAACTCAGGTGAGAGAGGTGCTGTGAAGAAGGTGGAACAAGAATTTTTAACTGATTAAAATTTAAAAGGACTGTACCAGTTTGCAAACCAAGGTGTGATGACTT
>JAPZDZ010000004.1:16069952-16081039 GCA_029783805.1 Acanthurus tennentii
ACTACACAACTAAAAGACCACTGACATTCTGGTTCAACCTAAGTGATACTTTTTATAATGTACTATGATGACACTTGTCTTCATCAAGTGAGAAGGCACTGCTTAAACTAAGAATATGACTGTGACTGTTAAGCTTACAATTACACGGTGACATGCAGATAAAGGTTACTGACTCTACATATTTTCTGTTTTTCATTTCCTTTACATCTGCTTATACAGCATCTGTGCAAAGGCAAACACTATAATTTGTATATACACTTCAAAAGCTGGAGGGCAGTACTCCTGATAATACATGAATACATGACTCACAATCTATTACATTCAAGCTATTGCCAACAAGTTCACAAATGCTGATGGAGATTATTTCGGCCAAGTCATTGTCTCTGCAGCATACTAGAGTTTTTAAATCCAACTTCTGTGGGAAAATTTCCACACTGGAGTACTGATAGGGATGTGATCCAAATGGGCAGCATCATAACTCTTGAACTGTAAAGTCAAAATATCTCCATTGCCACCCTGCTCGCTGGCTGCAGTATACATCATAAATCCCACCCCCTTTAAGTTGTCAGATGGGACACTGGTCAAATTAAAAAAGTACATGTCAAATAAATTTCCCTGAAGATGACCATAGTTATCTTAGGAAGTTTTTATTAGGTTGATGTATTTTCAAGCATTCATTTGTCTTCTAAATTTGATTTCATTCATTTACTTGATTTTCATATGAAAGTGTAACATCATGATTGACAGCTAACCCTGACCTGCCACTGAGTTGGCAGGAGAGGCGGGACCTTGATATTGTGAGTGTAACCGCCCTTAAATACTGTGCAGGCTCTGGCTTCCACAATGATTTTTTGGACTTATTTTTGTACAGTGGGAGGCAGAGGACATGCCTTGTTCATATTTTTTACCAACCATTGGTTTTCTATTAACCAGCAAAAATTGGTTTACCAGAGCTGAACGGGGGAGCAACCTTAGTCATTCTGAATGAGATGAGCCCACCTCTTTCAATTGTCATGTTTTTCTGTTTGTTTGTTTTTTACATATGATTCAGGTTATAATTACCATTGTAATTTTTTAGATAACAAAATCTTACTGTAAAATCTACAGCATTAAAGCAGTGTTAACTTATTTAAAGCCACCTGGGGGTATGTAACTGTATGAAATTATTGTGGTGAATGAGTTAGTATACAGTTGCTCAATTACATCTCCAGCAGATATGTAGTAACATTAGCATTATTTTGGAGTCATGTGTCTGATCCCCTCACAAATGCTGAACAATATTCATTCCTTTAATTAAGTTTCTGTCTCTACCAGCTCCTAAGGGAATTACATCATTTTATGTTCACTGTTGTTTTGGGAGGGCAGTTTGCATGGGTTTATCAGTCCTTGTTTACTGAGACCTGCTGCCTGCTACCTTTGAAAACAACTTTGATAAAAGCAGTGAGAGTGAACAAAAACATTCAAATCACATGCTTTAAAACCAAAACAATGTGGTGGGAAATGTTAAAACACTCTTTACAGCCAAGATGAGTAAATTTGTCTCTACCAGCAACCTCTTTCACACTAAACAAAGTAAACCATCCTATTGTTGACAAATAGAAATGCAGCACTCAGAAATGAGTGATGAAACATGAAGATAAGCAGTAACTACCCTTTTTTTCGGTACCACTGCATCCAAAATAAAAACACAGTTGAAATTTAATGTTTACTGACATTTGCATCTGTAGGCTGAAACTTACATTCATGCTTTATTTCTGGTCTTAACTCTGTGATGTCGCTACAGGTGTTTACTGTCAGCCGGGGGCTAAACCTCCACTACAACAACACTAATTGAAGTATGGCATACAGTGCAGCATTTTACCTTGAACTGCCCTTAAAAGCCTATGTCAAAAAGCATGCGGTGCATCATTAGTCTTAGCCCTAAGTAGCCAGTGGCTTCAACATATGCTTTTATTTTATAATCAAAGAGAGCTTTATGGTAAAAGTTTAAGGCAAACTTCCCATTTAACACCCAAAATGTCTGACCAAGACAGACACGACAACATTTTGTTTATCATTTTACATGTGCAATAAGCTTTGCTGTGCATACATCAAAGCTGTTCAACAACTTCTCATAAACTATCACCAAATTTGAGCACACAGTTCCTCTGTAGTCACCAGCACAGAAAATCTTCATTGCTCTGTTTTTAAGTTTCAGTGTTGCTCCTGAGAGTTTTAACAAGCACTGCAAGAAAAAAACAAGGCAAGTGGCACATAAGTTCATCAACACTCTGGTTGTCAAGACAATAGAATGAATTCACAATGACGTCAGCAGCACACAGCTTTAGTATGAAGCTGCCTTGTTTCCATGGTGTAGTTGCATTACAGAGGCAAGAATCAACTTCAGTAGAATGGACTAATGTGGTGAGTTGTGCAGAGAGGCTGAAATGTGATGTGGTTAACGATGTCACTGTGTTGGTGCCAGATGCCTCATTGCTCTAACACTCTCTCACACTTGTAAATTCTGATCCTGACACACACACACTTGCATGCATCTAGCTCACATGCAAACACACTTAACCTTTCTTCCTGCTCTGCCTACCCAGCAGATTCTTACCGATGGTGATGTTGAAGCCGTCAATGCTAAAGGTAGCACTCCGACCCTTCCTAAATCGATGCTTCTTGGAGTCAGCTTCCATTGCTTTTGGCACACTCCTGTCACCTTTGTGCCTTTTCAGCAGTCTGAATGCCTCGTTAGTTGCTGTGTCTTGTTTCAGTTTTGTTTGAGTAACTCTCCTCCTAGAGAGTAAAAAAAATGTAATCCTCTGACTCTGCCTAGTGCTGAGCGCTGGTGGAGAACTGTCAAAAGACTCACCACTTCTCGTTACAGATACCGAGCTGGAGAATTTCTTTCAAGTCCTTTTCCACACCCTTGCCTTTGTTGTACATATCTTTTCTTTCCCGCTCCCCGTTCCTCACACCTCAACAAGCTCATTTCAGCTTATGAGCTTATGGGTCTTGATTTGTTTTTCTTCTCTCTTCTCCACCCCTCCCTGCCTGCCTGCTTTCTCTCCTCTTCTCTCTTCCCCAAGAGGTACAGTAGGTGTGCGTAGTGGGTGGCAGTGGTGGTGGATGGAGGAGGAGAGGACATCTTTAGAGGTGTTAAAATGAACATGACTCCTCCTACTGTCAAGAATTTATAGCAAAAGCATTAAAAGCTCAGAGTTAATACTGCACAGGTCTATTGTAGTCTATGCTATTTTTTTACACTCCCTCAAACATGCAAAAAATGGACTCAAAAATCATAGTCTGTCACACGTGCATTCATGCTTGAACACTGAGAGGAGAATGACAGACGGAAAGAGAAAGACAGATGGAAAGAAAGACAGACAGAGAATGATTGTGTGTATTGAGTGAAAACTAGTCATTAAATCAATGTCAATGCTTTCCATTTTGCACAAGTTATTTACACAGGCACAGGAGAATGAAGCCCATTAACAGAATACATACTGTTTGTTGAAAGAAAAAAAAAATCAAGCCCTTTGGTACCCATCTAAATGGCTACATTTGTAAGGGTGCACAAACTGCCTCATTTCCCCCCCTTTCAAATGCTAGTGTATTCCAGCAAATGACACTGGAGCAAGGACATTGCCTTCTCATTATTTTAAGTAACCTATAAAAATAATGAGTTTGTGCTTATTGTACATTAACATACATTAACATAAGCACACACTCCTGCACACCAAATCGACAAAGGATAAAAAGCTCACCTTATTAGCACCATCTGACATTTAGCTTCGAAAATTTTGCATGTTTCATTTTCCCCCTTGATTAGTGTCTGTGAGTGCTCTTGACGAAGGCTTCTGGCTTGTTCAACAACATCTCTTAATTTCAACAGATGTGCCTATAATCACACCACTCAGAAGACATAATGTCTCTCAATTATTGTTTTATACTTAATTAATGTACAAATCATTTAAGAAGACTCTTTGATTTCCTGTTCATACAGCTTACTTTTCTGTGACAATAGGGAAAAAAGAATTTGACCTCTTTATATTTTAATGCAGAATTGCTCATGATGAATTTAAAATTGGCTTAACTATGTTACTTGAGTTTGTTCCTCTTTTCCCACACTTTTCTTTCCTGAAGTTACTTTTCTAATAATAGCCACAACTCTACAATACAATTATAACATTTATATTCAGAATCTTTTCTATGCATTTCTAGGAATATGCTCAATAAGCAATGCAGTCAATTAATTATTGCCACCCCTCGCTAGTTGGCACCAGAAATGCTAGTTGATTAAATTTATTACTGAAATATGAAAAAGGTACATACACATTACATAATAATGTGAACTGTCCATGCCAGCACAAAGCACTGCAAGTCAACAACATTTATCAAGAAATGCGATTTAAAGTTTCAGATTGCTATTTTTTGGACAATATTTCACCAAGTAGATTAAAACATGCTCAGTTTTTTTCTGAGTAGCCTAAATTTAAACTTCCATTTAAACATCAAGGAAATTAGCTGTTGGAAAAATCCCTATGTCTCAACATCTGACTCACCCAAAATACAGAAAACAGGAATAGTTTCTCCGAAGAAATATATGCGGTGGTACAATATTATTTTTATTATGGGTATATGTTACTTTCATTCATGCTATTGGAAAAAACAGTAACATCCTAAACTTAGTTTATAAATAAGTTTAAGGTTTTTTTTTCTTACATTGTTGATATTAACTTATGCACACATGGCAATCCATGTTACTCTTTATTTTTAATTTCAATTTCTATTTTGTAGCTTAGCTTTTTTTCCCTGTGAATGCTCATAATTTTTTTATTTCTAGGATTTTGCATCATAAGGTTAAATGATAAAGATGTTATTTCAGTGTCCTGTTATATGAGCAATGTAATAGTAGAGACAGGGGATTAACATGTCCCCACTTTAATAAACAGTTAATGAATACTACATGATGTTGAATTGCTACAGATGTCACCTACTTTAAAAATCACACTTGTAATCACACTCTAGTGAGAGATTAAACATTGAAATGAGTTTGTAATCTGAAAGGTTGAATGTTCACCACTTTGACTAATCCTTGATTTGTCAAACAAAAGCAGCCAACACACAAATAAAGACACAAGTAGTAATACTATATACAGTAATTGATGTTTTTGGTAATGAAGCTAAGGTGCCTAAGGAAAGAAATTTTATCACAATCAGGAGATTCAACATATTAAATCAGAGCCAGTTTAAGTCACTCAGTGCCGTTCCAGCAGACACATTATACACTTAGTAGATAATTACTCTCCTTCACATTTCGTTTTGCAAGCTACAATAAGAGCTCTTTATGCTCTCCTTGTCCTGTCACCCTGCTCTCCCCACCCTCCAATTCACACTGTATGAAGTAATTTATCAGGATCCTGATTTTGCAATACTTTTACACTAAAACATCAATTGCCCCCCTGTTCAAGGGTACCTTTTATGTTAATAAGGACATGTGTGGGAATATTGCAACTTTATTATTTTTTCCCTTTGTGACTGACTGCCAGGTAACCATTTGTTTAAAAGGCTAAAGCTGGTCAAAATGTGCTTTTTAAATCCATATTTGAAAATTTAAATATGAATAGCCTGTTGAGGCCACAGTTGAGTCAGTATGATAAATGATATCATCAAATTTCTAAACAGACCTGCACCAAAATAAAACTGATCTGTAAATAGTGTGACAAAAAAAACATGTAACAACCCAGGACATTTATTGAAGAAGTAAGAAGTTGCTGGCAGTCATTTTTTTTGAGAGTTTATTCCAGGAGAGTAGGTGTTCAAGTGTCAATATCATGGTCAAAGTTTGCTGCAGTATGTTCATAGCTTCCTGTTAAATGCGTTTGGGGTTATAGAGAGGAGATTACATAATATACTTACCTGAAGGAGTGTGCTTTTATTTTCATGAGGCTTTCAAAAGTTACATGATACTCTTCAATTTTCAGGCTTTTTACAGAGTATTCTTTTAAAAGCCTCTGTATGTACTAATGTAAGTATGGCGGAGGCGTTTGCCTCTTAATCACTTTTTGTAAGGCTCAGACTACAGAGGAATTAAAATCCTGAATGATTTTGAAAATGGGTTGCAACATGCACATAAGGAGAAATTTGACAGATGTTTCTCTCTCTAATCCACACAGAGCAACATTTTAAAATAATGGCACATCACACACTACAAGACATTAAGATTACCATGCAAGAGAAAGCAATGAACCACCTCAAATGATCTCTCCCAAGTGATCTCATGGGGAAGCAGATGTAAACAAAAAAGAAGAGCGACATGGTGCAATAACCTGCTGGAGTAATGCCTTGCAGTGAGAAAAAACAAAAGCAGAAGCCTAAATGAGTCTCAGTAGAAAAAAAATGATTAAAGACAGAGTAAACATAGGCTTACTATTAATCATACACTTCATTCTTTTTGGTTTTAATGTCCATTAAGTAGTTTGTAAGCTAACAGCAGCCTCAAGGGCTAAAATGCTAATCTTTGTCTTAGGGCTGTGTAATACAGAGCAAATATAATATCCTGTTATTTTTTACAAAGTAGGTTAAGTGATCAGTTTTAGCTCAAGTGCATATTTTACTCATGGCACTTTTACTTAAACAGACTGTGATCAAAATAAAATGCAAAGAAAGGCATTGTGTCTTAGTTTGGATAATTAATTAGAACACACCAGCATAGTACTATCTCAAATCTTACATGACCATTGTGCCCTAGTAGGGCTTCTTCATCTCTTCTTTGTAATGGCATATTGTAACTGGGCACCATACATGTCTTATTACATAACATTATGTAACACAGCATGAGCTCAACTTCAACACAACTATCTGACTGTTATGTGACAAAAATACTTCAACTTCAAACTCAACTTCTGCTGTTTTTTTCTTAAAAAACAACCTCAATATCAGAGAGATGCAGTAAGTCATGTTATTCAGCCTGTAATGTAGCTATTATAAAAATCTGGGTTAAAGTCAGTTTTAAACTGATTAAAAAAAAACTGCTTTAAGATTGATCTGTTGATATCAATACATTTGTATTTATTGAAATGTGGTACAATCTTTACATTAGGAGCCCCATAAAGCCTCATTTTGCATTAAGACAAAATAAGGTGGCAGCAGTAATGGGGCAATTTTTAGAGGAGATTTATTCTCCAAAGAAATTATATAATTTTTTTAAAGGCTGCAGATAAACTGGAGCCAGTGTTGCACCAAAAAGCTGCACGGGTCAGTCCATCTCATCAGTAATAACAGGTACTTGGAACAGGGCAGAAATTTTACCACCAGCATAAGGCCAGTGCTGTGCATTTCAGAGTGTGCCTAAATGCCCCTTCTACCACTCCACTAGTCTGACAGCCCTGTCAACCCTGTTTTGAACTGGCCAATTTGTGGCATCATTTAGTCCTCGTGCGACACACTAAATGAAAGACCTCATGTTTCCCAGTGCCTCTGTCCTCCCGCTTGACATCAACAGTAACACGTGATTTCTTCCACTAAACAGCAAATTTGCTAGCTAGCAATTAACTTTTTGTGGTAGCACAAGCAGCAAAACAGTGTATGGTGTTAATAATAATACATGTTAATTAATTGTGTTATTAACTGGTGCTTAACGCAGTATAATTTAATTAGGCGGTGTTTAATGTAGTATCTAGTATATTTCATACAAACCAGCATGTGTTTTTAGGGATATATCTTAATTTCCAAGATGGTTTGTCAAAACAAAATCTAAAAATCTGCTATGTTTGTGTGCAAATACATTTTAATTTAATAGATCATATTCATGCCTAATGGACAAAAGACTGGCAACATGTGTCTCTTTAATTATAATAGTAATTTGTTTTGCAGATATGAAAACAATTAGCATTATTTTTTACAGGGATTTTGGTATAGTATATAGCTTTCGTTTCAATAAAAAACTGAACTTTTTTGTTGTGTTACCATCACCAAAACATAAGGTATCTGCTTAAGTAGGCCAGTCAGAATCCAGAATTCAGTCAGGGCATAATACACAACAATCCATTAGTCCAATGACATGTGATGCAGCTGTGACACATGTCATATGAAACTGACATTAATATAAAATGACACTTGATCAAGCAGCAAGTGGTCAACTGATCCAAAGAAAAATAAAAAAAAAAAAAATACAAATCAGTAAGTAGCCAATAGATAATGCTCCAAGGGCATTTGGGGAGTGCATAAAAGATGCCTGTCAATACTTGCCTGGGCACAGATGTGACAAAACAGTGAAAGTCAGAATGTCAGCTAATGCTATGGAACTGTGCTACTGGTTGCTACTAGCAACAGAATATTCAACTCGCGGTAAATCCAACAGCTGGTGTCAGAATAATGATGGAGAAAGGGAAAAGTAAAAATTATAATCTTACTCACAAATTTCAATTCTCTTTATCATATAAATTCTGCACAATCATTTTATACAAGACCCTATTTGTTTCAAGAAAGGTTACTTTTTACAGATGGTGTGTACTTTTTTGAGATAAGTATATTTAATTTTAATGCAGGTGCAATGTTTTACTAATATATTTCTTTTGATGAATGATTTCTATTTCGTTAATTTGTTTTTAACGTGTTGCTGAATTTATGTCTCATTATTTTTAATAAACCTTTGTACCATCATCCTTTACAGTTGTGCTGAGCTTATTTAATAAGAAAAGTGTGACTCTGGCCAGCTGATACATTATGACAGCACAGATGCCAAGCATGACCTAAGAATTATGGTTCACCTGTAGAGCAGAGTACACAATATATAATCCATTGCATGTTTAATGTAGTACAACAGCTGCTCTGAGAGGTGTATCCTATACCCTTACATCTGTTGAGTCCTTGTCAAGATCCATTTCCTTCAAGGGTCAATACTCAAGCCACGTCACTGTCACTAGGCAACGAAAAGACTTTTCAGATGTCTTCTGCATATATTATACTGAGGATGAGAAAGGGTTAATATGGCAAATAGCTAAGGTGTACTAGTGGTGTACTTGCACTAGTGTGGTTTTGAACTTATTTTTGCTATTTTTTCCAGGGTCTGTTTTCCTAAACTACATCTGTGCAGTAAAAAAGCTGAAAAAAGCTCATTTAGTTTTGATGGGATAACGAATTTACAACTGATATAATGATGTACTACAACATTTTTTCTTTCTTTAGAAAAAAATATTTTTTAAGAAAACATGATGGCACAAAAATGCACCGGCGTGCTATTGCTATGTAATGCTCAATCTTTGATCTGGTCTTCAAACACTAGTACAGACCATCACCAACAGATATTAATTAGTTGTTAAGATAAAGGAAATGTGAGGACTAACTTGAGAGATAAAAAAATGCTTTTTTTATCAAATTAATCTTAATTCCTAGGTAGTCCAATTTGTATTTTATAGTGATAGGTGTGACCCTACACCTAAGAAAAAATACAACCATGTACCTACCAAATACAAGTCTCTCTCTTTACTAAACTATGACCGTTTTTAATCGTCATTAACTCATTTAATGACGAATTTCATTCAAACACAACAGAGAAAAAATAAAATTCATCATCAACAAGTTAGATGTTAAATATCCAGGTTCTTGACACTTCTTTCTTTTTGCTGCCTCTGTCTGACATTAGTTGGCTCCCTGTGTGTCTGGGTTAGTTGCCGGACAGAGTTAGTCTTTGCAGCTGCTCTTACTCTATCTTCTGAGGCAGACCATTACATCAAAAAAATAAAATCCTTGAAAATTTCCTAATTTTACAAAAACAGTGATGTTATTCAAGTAATCACTGGAATAACTAACCAGAATTTAGTACCACACATTCCCAAATTCCTGGATGCTGATGAACTGACATTTCATCATCATTTTTCTTATATTCTTTCATCAAACATTAACCAGTTTTGGGGCTTTTTGGATTGTCCCGGTAGCACAAAATACAAGACAACAACTACACAATCAAAAAGAAAAACAAGCTCATTAGAGATCTCCCCTAGACTGTTCAGCGATACACACTTTGTCAGTCCCCACACCACTGTCACCACAGTGACACATTCAAGTAATTAAGACACACAGGGTGCCAGGGAGCTTTCCTTTTCCCCTGCTAAACACTCATTAGAGGAACCTTTAAGGGTAATGTTAGCCTGTGTTGGAAACCTGAGGGAAATGAGCTGGCAAAACAGAGAGACGCATGAACTGTCATCTGAATTGTGCAGCACCAAGACAGGGAAAAATGTTTTGGGCTACATAGCCAACAAGTAAAGCTAATGAGTTTTTTACCAGCATGGTTCCAGACCAAAGAGACAGAGCTAGTTGGATTAGTGTTAGGCCAGCAGGGCAAGCAAATGTAAACCTTTTGATTACATCCAGCTATCTTACTGACACTATACAGAATCATGTCTTCATGACATATATCCTCATTTTTCTGCCTACTAGAATTTCAGCCTTTTTTTCCCAGGGAATGATTGTATCATATTGGAATCATGGCAGCTGTGGACATTGACATGTTGCAGTTGGTATGTGTGTTAAGAAGGAACTAAGTTTAGACTCTCTCTGTGTATGTTATTCTAGCTCATTTGTCAGATTTTATTAAACCAATGCCACAATGCTGTGTGTATATATATACACACACACAATTCCCACTCTTTACGTTTTTAGGGTTTTTTTTCCCCCTCAGTTACACAAGCATTCTGATTGGTCTTAGATTACTGTCTTGCAATGTGTCAGGTATCACAGCATAATTGTATCATGATACTGTTGTTATCATGGCTAATCTATCATGGCAGTACCATATCTTGAATTACTCTGTGACTCTGTTACTCTCCCCCTTTTAATTTGGAAAGAACAAAAAGACTACACCATTCTGCTCATTTTATGAAAATGTGGTGTTGAAAGACAAAACAGTCTGTAAAGTACTAGGCAGGTCACAGAAGCCATACAGCAAAGGAAAAGCTAAGAAAAGCAGAGCCTAACATTTGCCATGGGTGTTGATTGTAGAAACAACACAGTAAATTATGTGCTCGGTTGCAATAATGTTTCCGTTGTTAAAATGCATATAAAAAGACAATGGTTTTAAAAAGTATACACACCCTCTA
>JAPZDZ010000004.1:16201224-16225733 GCA_029783805.1 Acanthurus tennentii
CCTGAGGGCAAAGTTGTTTCCTCAACATTTATTTTTTTCACAGCTTAGGGAAAAAATCTTGCCAGTTCTCTTTTCTCATAACTTGTTGTACCCATGTGTCCTCACTCCCAGGTCCAGAGCTATCTTCAACAGTCCCTCAATTGAGGATCTGGGCACCTTCTCTTGTGTTGTCACCAACACAGAAGGCATCTCCTCAAGTTATACACTCACTGAGGAGGGTGAGTCAGCCCACAATCTTGACATCTTTGCTCCTGTGACCCTGAAACTTGATTCATTTGTTACTTATTTGGGTGGTGTCAGTGCTAAAGGGGTGAGGTGGGCCTGTGTGTACTCGTGTGTTTTCACTGAGGGGTGGGCATTGTGTGTTTTTGTTTTGTTATTCAGAGCTTTATGTTTGTCAAAGTTGTAGCATCAAAGGTTGTACTTAACATCCATAGTTTCCAACAGGTCAAGACATTTACCCATTTTGCTGCTGTTGTTGTTTAACAGGTCTCATGCGTCTTCTGGACATCAGTCATGACCACAAGTTCCCTGGTGAATATGCCACCGCACCACAGACACTGCTAACAACACTTTTTCTTTTTCACATATCATGTTGTTATTTTGCAAGTGCAAAAATTGTTTTAGATACCAGTTCTGGAATTAAAGTATCCATCATTATCACATCTTTTTACAAATTCTCTCTTGACACACAGGTTTGCTTTGTAATTAGTCGTCAAGCCATGATCACTAACATAGTTCTTTGAGTTAATGTAAAGTGGGCAATAAAGAGCTTTCAGAAATGTGTGTTTTTCTCCAGTTATTCCCTTTAAGAATGAAATGGCCATGGAGCTGCTTGAGAAGGGTCGCGTGCGATTCTGGACTCAGGTGGAGAAATGTACTTCTGCCTGCCAAGTGGAGTACGTCTTCAATGATGTCATTGTGACTCAAGGAAAGGTAGGAATGAAACTTAAAAACTCCAATATGTGTCTTGTTTTCATGTTGTCTTCTGTGTCCACATCCGCAGCTGATGAGTCATCTTTCCTCGCTTTCAGAAATACACAATGAACTTCGACCACTCCACCGGCATCATTGAAATGTTTATGGATTCTCTGGAGGTCACGGATGAGGGAACATTCACCTTTAACCTTGTGGATGGCAAAGCCAAGGGTACAACCAGTCTGGTACTCATTGGAGATGGTAAGAGTTCAAATGCAAGTTTATTTTTTTCTTTGATATTGTGCGTACAGATTTGTCAGGACTTCACGTGTGGATCCAGAAAAGACGTAACCTGCAGATGCATTTTAATGGCACACACCGTCTCTGCTAGGCAGCATTAGCTGCAGTTTATGTACAATGTATGTCCACTGAGGGGCAGCAGAAGACAATTTTTCCTTTACTGTCATGTCCTGCTCTTGTTGTAGCTGACTGTCTGATGCACTACCTGTCTGAACTTATAGTTATGTAAAAATTTATTGAAAGGACTTTGACATTTACTTTTTTTTCCTCTTGTGTAGAATTCAGGGAGCTTCAAAAGAAATCAGAATTTGCAAGGGCAGAATGGGTCAGGAAACAAGGTAAGACATCTCACATTTATGTCAAACGAGTCAAACACCAATTACAGGACTACATTTAAATAGTCATCTTTTGTATTATTCACAGGTCCTCACTTTGTGGAGTATCTTGACTTTGCGGTTACTGAGGAATGCGATGTGCTGCTGAAATGCAAGGTAAGAACGGTAACATTAAATAATCATGCGGTTATTTATATTTTTTAATCAGTGCAGCAACATAAATGGATTATTTCTCTCTTCAGATTGGAAATGTCAAACCAGAGACTGAGATCATCTGGTCTAAAGACAGCATCGAGATTGCTGAGGATGACGAGGATGCTAAGAAAATTGAGAAGGAGAACGGCGGCCTGACCTTTAACATCGGAAAGGTCAGCCCATTAGACTGAGGCTGTACTTTGTGCGAAGTCTTGAGCTTATGAGTATAGAGCTAAAAGCAATGTTTCCAGTGCAGCTACGCTTCCATTGTAGACTGAGATGCTTTGCTGCCAACCATCCCTCTTTGACACACAGAGCCATAAATGATGAAACACTTTTAAAAATATTCACGTCGGAGAGTCTTGCTGAAGTGCTGCTGAAGTCAGCATGTCAGCATGTCATTCCTGACCTTTTCGGCACAGCTGACTCCATTTAGGAGCTTTTGTTTTTAATTTGAATACTTTGTACATTTAGATATAATAGATTTTTTATGTTGTGTTTTCTACATTATATGCATTTACTTTTAATGCAATACATGGTTCTTCTGTGTTGTCAATTCATACATTTCATCTTTAACATTGTGTTCATTGTTCATTGTACTTCTCTGGCCACCTTACTCAAACTTTTTTAAACTGGAAAACTGTCCCTTTTTGGGGATAATAATTTGCTCTGTCAGTGAATCTACTCCGGTGCCAGTGAAGTCACATTGATATTTAAAGGTCCCAATACATCATAACTGTTCATCCTTCACTCATAAAGAGAGGGTTGGTGTCATTGCATGTGCTCAGGAGAGGCGGCCTGCTCACTGCCACTCCTGTCATTGCGTTTGCATTAACTGGCTTATCTGTCTAATTCACAGTGGATTATTAAGCAAGAGAAAAAGAAAGAAAAAGAAGGGAAAAAGCCGCCTGCAGAGGACGTTCCCCCACCGCCGAGACCCAAAGTCTGGACTTAAACTTTGCTGCCATAAGTTCACATCACTAAATTCTCCATGTGTCCTCCTTGTCATACCTTTTTCATGTTTTCCCTTTAACGCCTGCAGCATCCAGGGCAGGAGAAAAGCTTGCCTTTTCGGTTTAGTTGGTCTCTGTCTGGATGTTCTGCTGTCTGTTATCTGTCCTGAATTATACTGCATTACCCTCTGTTTGAGGTAGAAGGAAATTTGTTGCTGTCTCAAGGAGACTAAAGTTGCTTTTACTTCAAACTCTAGATCTCCAAGAGTGATATTGGTATTTATGAGGTCTTCCTGAAGGACGACAGAGGCAGAGATAGGAGCACTTTCAGTCTGACAGATGCAGGTAAAGTCTTTTCATAAAAAAGTGAAAAATCAGTGTTGTTAGTCGCGCAAAAAAAAACATATTAATGATTATGAAATTAATTGGTGTTCTCATACTTTTTCCCAGGATACCAGGCTGTAATGAATGAGCTGTTCAGGGTTATTGGTGAGTCATTATGCTCCACACTAAATGAACAGAAATTAAGCACCATACACTAAATGAATTCACAGAAAGAAGCAGAATGTGCTTATTTACAATAAAAACTGCATGCAGGAATAACAGCTAGAGGCTGAAATATTTGATCCAGCATTTTATACTAATGATTCATTTGGCTTTCTGGGGATGTAGGTGAACACCTTCCTTGTATTCTTTTCTTCTTCAGCCAACTCTTCCTCTGAAATCAAAGTCCTTAGCACTGAACATGGCATCGTTCTCTACTCCATGGTCACATACCACCATGAGGACCTGCGTGTTGGATGGCTTCACAAGTATGTGGTATCAACCTTAATCACCTAAATATTAATTAATGAAAAAATGGAAATGTATTTCCTTCTTAATCTTGTGTCGCATGCACATGCTAACTTGTCATGAAAAACACTGGTACGAGCAGGTATGAGCACAAGCATTTTATAATAAGCTGCTTGTACATTATACCATATTTGGGTTATTTAATTATTTATTTATGAGAAACAATTAATTTATTATTATCAAATGTGTCAGATTCAGCCAAAAGGCTCATTTTCAGTCCCTCGGTAGGTTGAATGCACAGCTGACGTACTGAGTAAAAGAATACAGCATCGATGATGAGAAAAACTGTTTCATTTTCAAAACAGACCAATGCAAGCATCAGTGACAAATGTCGATGTTTTACAACTACAGGACTGAAAACAAGATTCTCACAAGCTGCTAATGACACATTGAAGGAGAATAGGATGAAATTACATTTAGTATGTTGTAAAAATTGTTTCTTCAAAAGGCAATTTTTAAGCTGTCTAGCATAAGTAGTTTGGGTTTTTCAGCAACCTTCAAATCTCAGAATGATTGGTAGTGTTTTCTAGCCATGTAACGCTTAAAGGATCATTTCTGTTGACAGATCTAGAGTATCTACTTTTTTTTCAAAGTGACTCAAAATAAAAGAACCAAAACTGTTAAGTATTGTAGAAACAAGAGTAACTCTGTATATTTTACCAAATTATCCAAGCTTTTGACAGTATAGCACAAATTACAGTACATTTGGACTAGCAGTTAGCATTCATGGTTTTCACCAAGCTGACCCAAGTTTAACTCCCATTATTTGAACAATTTAATGTCTTTCAATTAGCATTCAACACACTGTTATACATTTGAGCACTTTTATAACACTGTTTTATTTAGAAATCAACCATGAACATGAAGTAAACAATACTAACTTTACCTCTGTGCGGGAATGTACTGTAATTGGTGCTAAAATATTACATAGAGTACCTTTAAAGTTGTTTTTTATTTTAGTAAAATGTCAAAATAATGGTGACAATTCAATAGACTTTACGGTGGTTTTACATGTCTGAGACTAATTAGTAAATCAGTATAGTATAAGAGCATTTTTCCACTTCTGTATTTAGCTGCAGATTTTAAGGGCAACCTGAAATCGCTTCTTTTCTATTTGAATCTTGCTTTTTAGCACACTTGATCATATCACTGTTGACTTTTAGTAAGCAGTCTAGCATTAATTGAACCTTCTGTTGCACATTCCTCCATTAGAGATGCTAAGATTGCTGCCTCAGAGAGAGTTAAGGCTGGAGTCACTGGTGAGCAGCTTTGGCTTAAGATCAATGAGCCCACTGAGAAGGACAAGGGCAAATACACCATGGATATCTTTGATGGCAAGGACGGCGTCAAGAGAGTGTTTGATCTGAGTGGCCAGGGTGAGTGGCACTTTCAAAGATAAAACAAGACAGAAACTTCACACTTCAAAAATGTCCCAATGACTTTGGATATTTTTGCGCTTATGCAACTATTAATAATAATTTATTTTTCCCGGTGCAGCATGGGAAGAGGCATTTGAAGAATTCCAGAGGCTTAAGTAAGTAAACAAACTCATCTGACAGGGTCCTTCTGTTGTGCAATTCTGTATTTCTGTCTGAGGAGGATGTTTACGTGAAAAATGGTGACAGTCATGATGAACTCAGAATAGATTCTGTGTACTTTATGAACCATTTTAGAAAAACTTAAAATGCATTTCCTGACATTGTGTGTCTTAGAGGAGAAAAGGTTGTATCCGTTCTGCCTGTTATACCTTTTTAAGATGCTTCTCACAATCTCCATCTCCTTCCTTCCTCAGGGCAGCAGCAATAGCAGAGAGAAGTAAGTACTTATTTATCCTTTGACATCTCCCAAGAGATGTTGCTATATACAATTATATAACTTGTAATTTGGAGGCCATTTTTTACTTTAATAGAACTTTAAATTTGGGTTAAGTGGAAGTGGAGAAATGTGAGTCTGTCAGTCATCATAACGTCATAATCTGATTCGAAAATGTTTTTTCCTGGAGATGACACAGCTGTATTTCTGGAAATTTTCAAGGAAACCAGTTTGAAATATCATTCATGCATAAAGTTGAGAAATATTGCAGTGTTTTAATGGAGGATGGTTCAGTTCTACTTTGAAAAGTTAACATGAATGAGTATTATGTAACTTGACATGCCCGATGGACAGTTTCACATAAATATAGGATACTTTTCACATGTCCTGCAAGATATCAGACTTCAAATCTCAGCAGTCAAACTGCCTTGCAGGGTTTACCTGTTGTCAACAGGTAAATGCCCCAGGGGTCAGCTGATTGCCTGAATGACATTTGCTTCCTGCCTCACTCTTGTATTTCTTGTTTAGACCGCGCTCGTGTTGTTGGAGGCTTGCCAGATGTGGTTACAATCCAAGAGGGCAAGGTACAATAATTAGATATTCAGAAAGTTAATGCACTTCGTTAAGCTCTCTGTCTTACCTCCATACTTCTTTTTCACGTTCTCTTTCCTTTGAGCATCTCTTTTCTCCAATCTCTTAAAACACGTTTTATATTATCCAAATCAAACCTCCTGTAATCCTCCTTTCTTCTTTAGTCCCTCAACCTGACTGGCAATGTTTGGGGCGATCCCGTACCTGAGGTGTGGTGGACAAAGAACGACAAGGAGTTTGTGTCTGATGACCACTACAAACTCAAGTTTGAGCATGGGAAGTTTGCCAGCATCACAATTGCTGCAGTCACCACGGTGGACTCTGGCAAATATGCCCTCATGGTCAAAAACAAGTACGGCACAGAGGCTGGCGAATTCACCGTCAGCGTCTACAACCCAGAAGATGAGGAGAACAAGGAAGAGAAGAAGGGCTAAAGGATAATGCAGTGTAATGAAATAATTTGAAAAAGATGAACGACTGGGCTATCTCCAAAGCATTTTACCCCGGCACATGCCGGTGCAGTTTAAATAAATCATGAATACAACTGCTTCCTCCTGACTCTTTCATGTGCTGGGCTAAAGAGCTTTGGGCATTGCTTGTCGAGAGAGCAAACAGTTAATGTGATACAAAGAGGATAATTATTGTGTGCTTGTAGTTGCTTGACATGTCTTCTGTCACTTCTGGCCATTTTAACCAGTAAATGTAATGTATAATTATAGTAAAACTAAAGTATACGGATGATTTGTCATCATTGTCTAAGAACAACATTACGGCCAGCAAAAGCTAAATGCATTGTTCTTACAATACTAAGTATTTCATTTAGAAAACCTTAAACCTCCAAAACCAAGTCATACCTGCAGTTTATCTGTAAAATAAAGGAAAAAACAAACTTCAAGGCTTCTTAAGGACTGAAAAAAATGTGTCAGTGGCTATTTCACATGCTCCACTAACTAGTGTTTGTGTCTATTTATAAACAGCTATTCTATCACTGTTGACATTGTACAGTGTGCATGTATGTTATGTACCTTTGATGTAATCTGCAAGCTAAAAGTTTCAGACATTACAATTGCTTAGGGGAAGTGGAGCAGATAAACCCTCATAAAGTGTAGACTAGTTTGAACATGACTTAATACAAATGGCAATTGGAACTGGTTCATTCATTTAAGGTGTCTCACACAACCTACAAAAGCTGTATGCGAAGTTGGCATTATTGGCATACTCTCTGAGGTTTTTCTTTTGAACTAGTCATATGAACAACAGATGCTGTCAGAAAAGTGTATTTAAAGTCTGAGGAATGTTGAATTTCAGGTACAACGGAAGGAATCCTGACAGATGCACTGCCCCGCAGTATTTCTGAGGCTTTGTGCCCAATGAACAGGTTTCTCTTTAAAGCACTCTTGTAATGAAGGTGCTCCAGCTTTAGAAAAGTTTCCCTTTATCGTTACATAATCATCCATAAAGATTTTATTAATTGAAATAAATGCATTTCCTCCACTGAAGTTCAGTAATCTAATTTGCACAAAGGTCAAGGCTCTGGGAAATTAATGGTGGTCTCTTAAAAAAAGCATCCTTGCCATTTATTTCAGGTTCTCCATGTGGGATCTTTGACTCACGAAGCGGAGAAAAGCATCCAAATTACTTTGTATCTCTCACCCATATATGTAATATTTTGTGTAATACCTGTCAGTAAATATTCCGTGAGATAAGCTACCCCGGGCAAAGGTTTTTTTAATTGTGTAAGAGGGTGAAATGATGAAACCTCCGACCCACCAGCTGTTTGAGTGCGCCGCCACTGTGCGGCTCTCTGTCCCATCAACTCCGGTTCCCTGTTTCCACAGCCGCACTAGTCAGCCACGGTGGTCCAGGCACGGACACGTCAGGAGGCTTTCGAGGAGTTTCACGGGCAAAGATATGGGGACTCACTGAAAACACCGTAACGTCTTTCCTCGGCAACATCCCGCTGAAGTAACCGAAGGTAAATAATAAGCGACAGGATGATTTCAAACCATTTTTGAGGCTTTCGCCGCTGCCCGTGTTTACGCTTATTTCCGTTCATACCGTCAGCTAATGTAAGCTAGCTTGTAAGATGGCTAACATCATTGAACAACGATGGATTAATGTGGCTCGGGGACACAATTACAGGGTTATACAATTAAATACTCACACTAACATATTAGTGTAGAAACTTTTCATTGAAACCAGCGACTCAGCGTTATCAGAAAACTCCTGCCTGTCACCGTTTCACCGTTTGCTATTAGTTAGCTAACGGTAACCGATTGATGCTAGCCGCCGGTTAACGTTAGTTGACTGACGGACACACTGCTAGCTGAGCCCCCTCTCCATTCATTTATTTTCACGTCTACTATATAGTGCTCCGCTCTTTATTTTGTTTATCTCTACTTATGGCAAGAATTAGCTACATTACGCTGTCAACATCATTTAAATTTCGGTTCTGCTTTCTGTTTGTCTTCACTACCGCAATATCCGTTCAAACCTTGACTTAAGAGCGCTTGTGTAAGTTATGTTATTGTTGACATTTCAAATAAACGGTAGCTGTAATTTCTGAAATAATCATTTTGGCATCATCCAACATTGCGCGACATTCAGCCAGTTTGTTTATTATGTTAAATCAGGTTTCGAGTTTATTATAAAGTTATCGTTAAACTTCACGCCTCTCTTGTCTCATAAACAAGGCTGCCACCTCATCAAATCACTTTCCTGTAAATGGCTGCTGCTCTTACCTTAACGTTAAAACGCTGTTAACTAAACACCAAGTGGTTTTTTATGTAGGTAGCTTTAGAAAAAAAAACTTGTTCAGGCATTTTATGTAAACGTGTATTGACAGATTGTCCTGCATTGATAATGTAACTTAATCACTGCCACTCTAGTCAGATATCACCACCTCGAAAACTCTGTGAAACCAATACACTTTGAATCGACTATAATAGGACACCTCATTGACCTGTAATATTATATTTAATTCATTTGCACTCAGTTGCAAATACTTGGGTTTTTGAGCTTAAACTAATATAGTTTAACACAGTAACCTTGCATTTAGTCCTATTGTTTGTTGAAATTGCTTTGGAGAGTTTATGAGTTAAACTCATTGTTATTGTGGAGACTCTAGTTTTTTTTTGGGGGGGGTTGCTGTTTTGTTGCATTGTTTATGCAGAAGAAATATTACAAACACTCAGGTTTAATCAACACATCTTCTATGTTAACTTTTTGCAAGGCAGATGTATGTATTCATTTATTGGGTGTAAAAGCCTTGCAGCTCAGTGTATGATGTTCTTGCTGAAAGCTAACTGATTTGGACATGATTTTGGTTTTGACTATAGGTTTTACACTATAAATTCAAATGAAATTGTGGAGAAGAAGACAGATGTTTACCCAGCATGAAAGTCCGGAAATGAAAGCCAACACTGTCTGTCTGAGTTTGTGGTTTTTACCCTACACACATAATAAGCTCACTCATTTTGGGTTCAGTTTGATGTAACTTAATACTTGTAAGTGTGTAACATGAGTCTGTTGAGGTTTGGTCAGCAAGCTCTCTCAGTGTCACTCCGTTAAAACAAATGTGCATCTGATCATTCCACATACCTAGGACCATATTACTCAGTTTCTGGTCTTGCAATTCTTAATGCTACTAGTAGCACTGTATGTGTTTGTTGAAGGCAAGGACTTTCTGTGACTCTTGCATATATATGTATATTTATTTGCACTCAGTTATTGTACACTCATGCACTGTTTAATTATTTGAGTTAGGACATGGTTCAACGGTCAAGTTATGTACGTCTCTTTACTCATGACATTTCATTTTTCAAAGTAAAGTTAATCTATTTAAACATGACGTTTGTCTAGTTTTTGAACATGGAGCAGACTCTTGCACAGGGGGAGGATTAACCAGCAGGCTTGCACTCAGCTGGCCTCTATGTTTTGTTTGATAGTGTTTACAGAGGGCTTAGCAGAAGGGACAGCAGGAGTGGGGCCTTTTTGGAAGAGCCACATGTATTTTGTTTACCTTAGTTATTCATTTAGGAGATAAACCAGATAGGACATTGCTAAAGGTCAGACCAGTTAGAAGCTCCTGATGACAAAAACATGTTTAAAATCATCATTGCTGGGAGTACAGTGACATGATGATACCCATTCCATCTGTGCTGAGTATAGATATGATTAAAATTAGCAGTTTGACCAACCTTAGCAAATGGTATTTATATCATATCCCTGCAGAGAATATCCATCAGTTGTTTGCTGACCCTTCACCTGATTACTCTTATGATCACATGTCAAGTTGAAGGGTAATAAACAACAAGGTTAACTTGAAGTTCAACTTACTAAATATTCCATCCGTTAACTCCAGCGGCCAATCAGTGTCATCAAACCTACCCTTTTGATTAGTAATGCAAAATGAGCACATGCAACTACAACTGTTCTTTACATGTGACTGACTGTGATAAAAAACGTCACACTGTGCAGTACTGCTTTTTTTTTTTTTCCAGGGCTTGAGCTCTTATCAGGGAAAAAACATTGCATAGCAGTTCACAGAAATAAGCTGTCCCTTATCAGCCACACGACGCCACCTCAAGGAGGCTATCCCATTGGCTGAACCCTCTATGTCCTGTTAGGTTATTGGATGAGCACAAGAGCACCAAGAGGACATCCTGTAAAGAATAGCCCCAGAAGAAGGATGACAAAGTTTATGGCAATGTTGCATAATTGCCAGTAGTGTGAGATAGCGTTGTACCGATGTTTACCCTTTGGATGGCTATTCCAGTGTCATTAGGTGGACCATATTTTAGTGTGTATTAGGATGGAAGGAAGGCCTTATCATTACAAAGCGAGGGAGGAAAAAACTTGTCCCAGTGGTGTATCCTGAGGTGGGGAAAGTAAGAGCTGATGCTCCACTAGCAGCAATGAAGAGACGGAGGGCCTGGGGGGACGGGGAGCTCCAGGGCAGCAACACAGAGGACAACACTGACAACAGTGAACAGGAAGATACCTCGTCTCTGAGGTCATCTTGGTCCTTGGTGAGTCAGCATCGACCAGTCTCTTAGTCACTCACAGCTTGGGCCTGATGCCTAAAGGCCCACCACACTGTTGGCAATCCTGTATTGTTTGGTTTGGCAGGTTGTTTGGGTTATTGACTTTTCATTGTAGACAAGGTTCATGATTCAATACCTGACCAGAGTGAATCAGATGGATGATGTCAGTTTTAGGCCTGCAGTCAATACTAGTGAGTTTTTTGGGATAAGGTAGAATGTGAAAGCAGAGGGAGGGACTCTGTTAAAGTATTGTGTTTGAGATGGTCAGAAATATTTAAGCTGAGTCATAAAACCCCCATCTCCTATCTAATCTGTAAGTCGTTATGTATTGAAAATACCAAGCTTGTCCAGCTACTCATTGTGTTTACTTCTGCTTCTGAATTTACGTGAGAAAAAGACAGTGGGTAGCAGCATAACTGCCGCTACAACTGAATTTGGGGCAGGCATTTCCAGTTTTATGTTTGATCAGTTCTATTTTCATCTGACTTAGAGGCACTTTTACAAGGAAATTCATAGTTATCAATCAACTCCAGTATCAAGGTGTTCTGTTCTTGGACTCTCACTATTTTCCATTCATATACTTCCACTTAGTCACATTATTGAAATAATTTGCCCAAATTTCTGTGCTTTTTATACACAAATATACCTCTCTTTGACATCAGTGACATAACCTTCAAATGTGAAATTCAGAGAATAATACTGTTGTCATTCTTTTAAACAGTTTTTCAGGATAATCCAAGATATTTACTATAGGTCAGATGAATTATTACTGAAATTAAATTTCATCTCATCTAACACTGCTCACTCTTGCAGAAACCTCAGTATTATCTTTGATAACCACCTCAATTTCCGACCAGCATACCAATTCTGCTGTCCGATCATGTTTTAAAGAGGAAGATTTTCAAAAATCAGGTCATTTTCATCTGCCAGGGACTGAAAAACAGTAATTCATGCATTCATTTCAAACCAATTATATTACTACGATGCATGCCTCTCTCTCCTAACAGAACTAACCTCAGCAAATCCCAGTTGATTTCAAATACTGCAGCCAAATTCATAACAGGAGGCTTAACAGGAGATCATACATCACACTTATTTTAAAATCCTTTGATAAGCTCCCAGTTTGCCTGTTTAATGATCACTTTTAAAGCTCATAGAGGGTTAGCTCTGGAAAATATAGCTGATCTACTACGTACCTGAATGCATCCTGAATGAAATTATCTGGACGTTTTATTATCTAAACCCATCTACATCAGCAGTGATGGCTGTTTGATTAAAAGGTGGTTGCCTGTCTGTGTGTGGTTGAATTGTGATTCTGAGTACTCTACATTTATCAATATTAATGCCTTGGCAATGAAGACTACTATAGCCCGAGGCATAATGTTTTTTTAGGTTTTGTGTGCGTGTGTCTGTCCTCTCGTCCATCCATGACTAGAGGAGGTACATGACCATGGTGTAGTAGTTTCTAGTTTATCTATTAGCTTACTCTTTGGTAAAACTTAGCATTCCAGTTTTCCATATTCCATGATGCCACTATTGCACAAATGCCCCTATTCTCCACCCCAGCCCCCACCCCCCACTGCTCTCATGACTAGAAACCGAACAAAAGGTCAGTGTGAGATAGAAGCCTGTCAGTTTACACAAAACCCAATGAAGTCAGTATGAGTATACAAGCAGCGCCAAACTAGATCCTAACCCAAGCAAGCCAAAATCATATTTGCAAGGGTCATTAAATATTCACTCAGTGCCACACTGCAAATATTTAGTTCAATAAGAAGCTGCAGGGAAGCAGGAAATATGCTTTGAGAAAATGTGCACTGTTTGTCCAAGCCTGTGTAGTTACAGCCACAAACAATGGCTTTTAGTGTTGTGTTTGATATATCTGCATGAGTTTATGAATGTAAACAGGAAGTCAGCTGCTTCCATGGTAGCAAAGCAGTGGGGAACTCTGTATAAGGTTGTCTCCTCTTATTGTTTCATCCCAGCCATCAGCCCTCCTTCTCTGATGTTGTTCATGTGGGACAGCGGCCAGTGACAGGCTAAGAGTGGCACTCTGGCAGTCAGTATGCAGGTCAGGAGATAACAGACACCGCAGGGGGGAAGGCAGGCTGAGCGAGAGCTGAGAAATGAAAGCAAAAGATGAATAAGACAGTGCCAATGTATGGAGGAAAATACTTGAAAGAAGAGACATAATTGGATAGACTCAGAGTGTGAAAGGGAAATCAAGTGGAAAAATCTTTGTTTCTACACCTTACAAGGTCCAAAACAGTCTCTATGCTGAACCAAATGCCTTCATCATGTCTTCTCTCTTGACTTCACTAATGTTTGTGGTCTCCCCAACTAGGCGCACACCATGAACTACGTGGGCCAGCTGGCAGGTCAGGTGCTGGTAACCGTAAAAGAACTTTACAAGGGCATTAATCAGGCCACGCTGTCGGGATGCATCGATGTTGTGGTTGTCCGCCAGAGAGACGGCACTTACCAGTGTTCACCATTCCATGTGCGCTTCGGCAAGCTGGGTGTACTGCGCTCCAAAGAAAAAGTGGTAAGTGTTGGAAACATGGGAGTGTTTACCAATTACAGAAGGATTTGTTTCCCTTTGAAAAAGAGAATCTTTTAGAAAATTTAAGCGTTAATACATACAGAAGTTGTGATTAGTACTGTACAAGGCTGTCTTCAGAATAACCACCTTACTCACTGTTGTTAAAAAGTACATGGAGACTAAAATAGACTTCCTGTATATACATTCTGTGAGAATGATGCTGCCATTTTTGTCTGGTTGTGTTATTTTGTTCTAATGAGGGTAACGGGACTCTTTGTCACCATCAAATCATTTAAATGGGGTTATTTAATCCCATTTAAATGATTTGATGGTGACAAAGCCATTTATTTTTAATTATGTTTACCAAGGTTTTGTTTGACTAAATGCCAGTTTTGATTTTACAATTCATGAATTGTAGAAAATCTTTAAGTGATTTAGAGCCATGAGTGAGTCATTGCACTTAATCACTTAAAGATTTTCAGTCATTTGTATGACTCAGACAGTGCCCTAATTTAATTTACTTTATTTACTTTTCCAACAACTGATTAAATAAGTTTAAACTGTTCAAACAAGTCAAATTGTGCTGAGCTGGGCTCAGTGTTTACCATTTTCCCAAGACGTTGTGTGTTCACTTCTTAGTGCCCATGGTTTAAGGTTCAGTTTATCTCCTGCGCTTCTGTTTTTACCTAAGTCGTCTGCTTTGTTTGCTGTTTCATCATGTCTGCTTTCAGTAGTACTGGAGACACTAGGTAACAGCTGATGAAACCCAACATTTACTGATTTTGCTGCTTCTCAGTAATAACTTTGAAAAACCAGGGGACTTTTATTATGGAGAATTCAGAAGAAATAAAATCTTCTGAGTCAAACTAAGTCAAGCCAAGACAGCACAGATTTATAGAAAATGTATATTGATCTAATGGGATGTAGGAGATTTTATTGTCAAGGGCTTTGAAAATGTTTAACCTCACTAGAGCATCTTAAAATCATTCAGAGATGTGTTTGGTTCTATTCGCAGGTCATGGATGAGATATTCTGGGCTTTTCTCTGTCATTCATGTTAGTTATTACCATATAATCTTGCCTTGACAAAAGACCTGATTAACCTTGGTTCAGAAACAATGTGCTGTTTTCAGCCTCATTTCTGTCCTTCGATCATGGCATTTTTGAAGCACCTTTTTGTTTACCTGAACAAAAGGGAGCAAGTTGAACCTGTTTCTGTCGTAGTTTCGATGTTGAAGTAAGTCAGTATAGAATTTAATATTACATGTTTTAAAAAATGAAAAAATCTGCTCAAAGGACTTTGATAGAAACCTGCTTTAACATCAGGACACAACCTTTGTGTGTGAAATTGAGGTTACTTGAGTTAATCAACCTCTTTAAAGATTCAGAATGTTCCCTGGTGCAGTTAGTAATTAGTTGATGGCTAAAATTAGATCGATCTTACAACCTGACGTGTTTTCCCACCACCCCTGTATTGACGGTGAACTCGTCCATGACTTTTATTCATAGAACAGATACGATGTGCACCGAAGTAAAGAAAGCTTCTTTGCTTGCTCGTGGACCAGAATAGATGATGATTTGTGGGGATTGACACTGTCTCACCATCTACCAAGAATGCTGATGGGCTCGGAGGGAGGACTGAATGAGTGGTTCCTATGGCAACAGCTCTACAACTTGAATGCGTGGGAGGGGGAAGAAACGTGACTCACAACAAGAAGGCTTCACAGCAAGGGCTGTTGTGTAACAAACAGTTATGCATGTGTCCCTGAGTTCATTTAGCAGATCCTCCTGGGCTGCTGCCGCTATATATATATTTTTCAGAAGTTACTGGAACAAATAAATTACTGGATATTTGTCCCTGACATGCAAATGTTTTAAAAATGAGTGGGAATGAATGAGAGTTGCCAGCCGAATACTAATTAAATTTTGGCTGTGGATGGCGTGTCTGTCCCTATACGCTAGTCCCTTAGGTTGGCAACCCGAAATGTTTTTAAAGCTCTCTTTGATTCAAAAAACTTTTGTAATAATATCTCAACTCAGCTATGCATAAATCATCCCTCTTTTCTGGTGAGAACTAGACATGAGCCGCAAAATGCACACAGGCCAGAGAGAATAGCCTAATATTTTTTCTTATGTTTGGGCTTCTTCGGGGAGCTATTGCCTCCACTAATTCAAGTAATCCAGCATGGGGTTTGCATATCCACAACACAGCCACTCAAGTGACCTGTCACAGAATGTGAAAGGTTGAAGAGGACCCTCATTTATTCAGACTCATTATAAATTGGACATTGAAATTCTCAGCCATCACTCGCCATACATAAATTCCCCTCAGCAACCCTGAGGGGGTGAAATTAAATCTGGAGGCTGCTCTGAGACCACAGGGCCAGTAAATGAAATCAGGAAAAGGAAAACTACAAGAGTTTGAAAAAAGAAACAGATGAACAAGAAATGTTGGCTGAGAATTAATATTGATGATTTGGTCTCAGGTCGTCAGGGTGAGCAGAGCACTTGTGAGCACCTCCTCCTCCTCCCAGGCTCTGCCAGACGTGACCTGTTTTTTTGCTTTTGTGGTGTCAAGTTTCTGAATGGCCTCAAATCCACTTGGAGTTTGTCTGGCAAACATGAATGGCCCTGTTCTATTGGAAGGCTTTGCAGAATGCAAGCCCAGAAGACCAATACACTTATTAGGTTTTGAAACACCCAGGGAGAAAGAGAAGCTACAGGCCTTGCATGTGTCCTGTAAATATGCTCAAGTATAATAAAAAAGGACCCAACTTGTATTTAAATCGAATAAAATGTATACTCAGATTTTTATAGATACATATGCTTTAGTAAGATGTCATTGTTCTCTTTATGATTTTTCTTTTTCTTTTGATTTTTCTATCAAAAGGTTTTTAAATGAATTATTAAAGAGCTGATGTCTTCTGACCCATTCTTTCAGATTGACATTGAAGTGAATGGAGAGCCAGTTGACCTGCACATGAAGCTTGGTGACAATGGAGAGGCCTTTTTTGTCCAGGAAGCTGAGCAGCAGAATGTAGGCACCCAATTCAATACACAGATGAGAAAAGCCCACAATTAACAGAACCATTGTCACTTAATAACACAAACTTATTTTAATTGTTTTTGTACTTGGTTAAGCTTAACCACCAAAGCTAAGTGAGATAACGAATGTACTGCAGATTATTTTTCTATTATTTATCAACAACATTTAAACATTTCCCAGGTTCTAACAATCACATTTGGTCCTTTAGCAGATTGTCCCTGCCCACCTGGCCACCTCCCCAATCCCCACCGAGAGTCACCTTTTCTGGATCTCAGAAGTTGAGCACAGGACAGCAAAAGATTTGGAGGACGACCCGGCTGACCCAGAGGACCCACCTGATCCTCCTGCTCCAAGCACCGTGGCCATGAAAAAGAAGAAGAAACGTAGGAAGAAGCACAAAGGGGACCCCAGAAGAGAGGAGCTTACCCCGCCCATGTCAGTCACTACTACTAATGCTATTGCTGCTAATGCATCCGCTGCTACGACTGCTGCTATGTCCACTACTGGGCAAAATGAAGAGATCTTTGAGATGGACCTGAGCTCTGATGAGGAAGCTGCAGCACGTGTCTCAAGGTAGTTTCAGGCTAGATGCTCACTACTGTAGCCAGGATCTTTTTAGATAGACTTGGCCTGATGTATCTGATTAATTAATCTTTTTTACCCTTGATTTAGGTCACCTTCAGTGACCACAGTGCGAGACATTGACCCCAAATTACCCGCAGCTAGACACAACCTTGATGGTTATCCACTGTCTGATGGTGACTGGCCAGCAGATGACAGGTATGTACTGACATAAACATAGAGTCATCTGCAAAAGTGTGACAGAGGCAAGTAAATTGATGCTTATCTTGTTGATTATTTGCATTTGTTTTTCTTTTCCTTTTAGTCATGGCTTGTCTCAAGCCTTTTCCCCAAAGAGTGACTCTGAACTGGTGGTCAGGCCTTCAGAGAGTATGCTCAGAGCTGAGTCCCACATGCAGTGGACCTGGGGAGAGTTTCCAGAAACAACCAGGGTAAGGACTTTTCCCCGCTAAATTCCGAATTACATGGTCTTGAGAAAGCTGATATCTTTCTTTAATGTTTTCTTCTTCCCTCATATCCAACATTTAGGTCACCAAAAAAGACAAACCAGAACTAAAAACAGTGACCATCACCCCATCAGAGAGCACCCACTTCCGTGTCATCCTCAGCTCTGAGGCCATGGAGACTGATACTGATATAAAAAAGGAAAACGGTGCTGCCACCTCAGTGTGTAACATTGTCAAGCCCGAGCCACGCACCCCTATTACCACTGTAACACCCATAAATCCTCTAGCATCTGTCAGCACCGTAAGCTCTATGAGTCCCATAACCCCAGCAGAGACTTTGGATGTCCTGCCATGTAATGTGGCAACCTCTACTCCTTCCACCAGCCAACAAACCGATTCACCCTCTAAGAAGAAAGGTACATCTGCTGGTTATTAGTTGCCTCTTTATCAACCATCTTCTAGAAAGTACAAGCTGTGATAGTAAATTAACTGCTAAATAACTCTGTCATTGAATGAAGGTGTCCCAAAGAGGAGCCAGCATCAGGGGCCTGAAGATATCTACCTTGATGACCTGAATGTACTTGAACCTGATGTTGCTGCACGGTATTTTCCCAAGAGGTGAGATTACGACAGGCGCCTAATAAAATGTTACCACTTGAGCTGTTGTAACTAAAAACTGAAAGCTAAGCATTATCTACTTTAAAAAGCTAAACAAAAAAAGTCCTCCTTTGAATCTCTAAATTACCACTAAAAGCCTTTAAGAACAGTTTTATGACACAGTGTTCTCTTTTGATGCTCCAGTGAGTCTGAGGCAGCAGCGAAGCACTGGATGGACTCAGAGATTCGCTCTGGTTCACAGTCTCCACAGTCGGTGGGCAGCGCAGCAGCTGACAGCGGGACAGAGTGTCTCTCTGACTCAGCGAGTGACCTCCCTGACGTCACGCTTTCCCTGTGTGGAGGCCTCACAGAAAATGCAGAAATATCCAAAGGTACACGAGGATGGTGCTCATAAAAAATGGAGTCCAAAGTGCACTTAGTTACTTTCATGCAGAACAGAAAGTTAAGCTCAGCTAGTAGAGAATGCTAAAGTCATTACATAACTACGCAGTGTATTCACCTCAGCAGAGGTTGTCCAGCCTCTGTGGGCAGAGGCTCTGCTCCATACAAAATATCAGCTTGGTATGTTTAACTGTAACAATACTTAAACCCATATTTCCTTTCTCTCTTAACTTTGTTTGTGGCAGTGAATTAGATATGTAAGAGTTTACGAATTCATATTTACATATTTCCACCCTTGTGTTTACAAGAAGCTCTCAGCTGTTTTGGAGAGAAAAGTTTCCTACCCTTCTGTGTAGCTGAAGTAGTATGTTTTCGCCCTCTAAGACTGTCTTTAATTTATGTTAATCTCCTTTCTGTGTCCGCAGAAAAGTTCATGGAGCATATCATCACCTATCATGAATTTGCTGAGAACCCAGCTATTATAGATAACCCCAATCTGGTTGTAAAGATAGGAAATAGGTAAGTGAGCATTTTTTCATTTTACATGTGAAATGTACAAAAGACATGTATTTTTCAAGATTTGTCAATATTATATCTTATCTAATTTCTTTGTTCTCAGATACTATAATTGGACACTGGCTGCACCCTTAATTTTAAGTCTACAAGCATTTCAGAAGAATTTACCAAAGGTAACTGTTGTTTTGGTTTTCAGTTTTACATATAATCAGCAACTCTGTATAACTGTAAACAGGCTGCTTGCTAATTGTTTACTGTCATTGTGTATGTTTTTTTCTAGGCTACAGAGGAGGCCTGGGTGAAGGAGAAAATGCCAAAGAAGTCAGGTCGCTGGTGGTTCTGGCGAAAAAGGGCGGACAGTACAATCAAACAGGTGTGCACATTTATCATAAGAATCAAAAAACGAGCTGTGTTCATGAATGAAAACTCATAGCTTCACGCGCAGCCTTTTGTTTTATTTGTGTCTAACATGGCAGAGTATTTTCCCTTTTATTCTTTCAGTCAGAGACCAAGCTTGAAACTAAGGAGGACTCACATCTGGGAGAGGAAGGATCCTCAGTATCTCAAGAGCAACTGTCTTTGCCGTAAGTTGTCCCAAAGGTTCAATAATAATAAAAGGATAAGTCCAGTCAAGTGAGGGCACTAGCATGACACATAAAAAAAGTTTCACGGCTTCAGTAATCTGTGTTTTTATGACAACTCGGCAAAGTCAAGTTATTCATAGAGATAACTAAATAAACAAAGGTGTTCTTACAGTGTTAGACAGCAGAATTTGAAAGGCTGATGAAGTTTATTGAATTTTTATTTAAATTTCTTATATCAGATTCAATTTTATATATTTAGCGGGTATTAAGTTTACCAATATAAATGAATAGGAGCAGCAAATCAGCAGTGTCCCAGACACATACAGCCACACGTTTTGTTTACAGTAGACTGGTTATTTCACACAGCAGATTATTGATAACTGTTTTGGTTTCCCTGTAGGCCTAAAGCAGAAGACTCATCCAGTGATGAAGAGTCCAAGGAGGTGAGTGCTGCATCCTGTCAGGAGAGACTGCAGCCAGTGGACAGTCAGCACCACCCCAGCCCACACACTTACAGGAAGTCACTGCGCCTCTCCTCTGATCAGATAGTAAGTTCATGCTTGTACACTTGTTGTCTTTCTTTAAAAAAAAACATCCAGCCTACGGCTCCAGAAGTATAGCATCCACTTTTCTAAAATTCTTAAATTTGACTTTTATTTGATAGTTCAAATTTCAAATAAAACTGTCATTTTTCAAAATGGATTGATCAGATTACAAGCAGTGTGGAGTATTCTTTGCAACTTGTACCTCAAAATGTTTTAGTAGTGTAGTGCTCCCTCTGCTGGCCTGCTATGAATTGCATAGTGTTTGTTCCACATCAAGCCTGCAGGGGGCTCTCAAGACCTGCACATGTTTATTGTAATGTGACAGACTGAAGAGCAGTGACTGTAGAAACACATGTAAGTGAATGAAATGTGCCTCCAGATGCCTTCACATTTTTCTTTGTGTTCCCAGGCCAGTCTGAAACTGAAGGAGGGACCTAACGATGTAATGTTTAGCATCACCACCCAATACCAGGGCACATGCCGCTGCGAGGGAACCATCTACCTGTGGAACTGGGACGATAAAGTCATTATATCCGACATTGATGGCACCATCACAAAGTATGTGCCCCAAAATCGCTCATAATAACAGTTTCATAACTTCTCTTAGCAATGCAGATGCTGAGCTTCTGTAAGTTATTATTCAGTTTTTATGACACTACAAAGCAAATTAATGTACACATCGGAAATTAAACCAAAAATTTGTGAAAATTAGATTTTAGTCAAAGTAGGGAGTAGACAGTTGTAAGGTCTATAATATACTGAATTTGGTTGGATCTTTTCCTGTGCAAAGGATTTTGCTAAGATGCCTCCCTTTAAGTGATATATAATATCAGCTTTTGTGCCCCTGTAATTTATGTTATTATTATTACTCTTTTAAATATACAGTAAATGTATAATATCTCTTTTTAAGAGAAGTAATTTGTGCATACCATGTCAGCATCTGTAGAACTGCAGTTCCCTAATATCAGTAGATTGCTCTCATACTGTGAAATAAGGCCTCTTATTTGATGACTAATATAATAACTGCAGATGGTTGCTAGCGGGTGACTTCAGAAAACATTGGATGGTTTTGATTATGTAGAGTTAAAGGTAAACAAAAGAAAGAGAGAAAGAAAGAAAGATGATAAATTAGTTTTACAGATCATTTTCTTCTTGAACATCTTGTGCAGTTTTCTTAGCAACTTTGTTGCCGTGGACAAGTTTCAAGTCCTTGTCAAATAGCACATAGACCATAATCCAGCTTTTTAATTAGCTCAAATGTAGCTCAATCTCTTTGACACAAACCTAATGTCTGCTGCCTTTGTTACGCCCACTCTTAGGTTCATAGGTTGTCAACATCAAAAAGGCCCAGATTGACTGGAGCTTATTATCTTTGTGACCCTCTAGGCCAACCTGTGACGTGTGGCTTTCTAAGAGTAACAGGGCAGAGAGCATAGGGGCTATAATGAGCCCATTTACATTTCAGTCTGTACACACAGCCATAAGCTGAGGTAGAGACAGTGCCTCCCCTATGGGCCAGTCATCCTCATTAGTGGAGAACAGTCCATAATTTTCCTTTTTTATGATGAGAAGTAGTTTTAATGCTTTATGACCTTCTTTGAACAGTCTGCAGTACTGATCAGATTTATTTTCTTTCACGCACACGTTTTCTTTGACTCTCTTACTCTACATCTGCTATGTTTTTGGAGCTTGTTCAGTAATGCCCCTGGCAGATGGGGATATCTTTTTGTCACTAATGCTTGTGTATGTTTAACGTTTTAGGTCAGATGTGTTTGGACAAATCCTGCCACAGTTGGGGAAGGACTGGACTCACCAGGGTATTGCCAAGCTCTACCACTCAGTAGCTGAGTAAGTGCACAATAACACCGATTAATCACAGTGGAAGGATGAATGGTTGAGCAGTGGTTAGCATTGTCTGAGTCTGATTCCCATCATCTTCCTGTGGAGATGATATTTTCTCCCAGTGTTTGCGTGGGGTGCTTTGAGGTGGATGACTCAGGAAGTTCAACAATAATCAAGACAGAATTATAATAACGACTAAAACCACAATAAAAGTTTTTCGCCGCTTCATGCAGAGAATACAAATGTAATAGTCATAGAAGGAAATTAGCTGTAGTGACTATTAGTAGTAACAGTAAATAGAAACTTAAAGTGTTCCTTGAATTGGTATGACTTCTGTAATAATTGATCTAATTAAAGTGCTATTCTTAGTAGTTGATAATGATGGTCATGATATTTAACAGTATTGGAACAACCATTAATGAGTTCTACTGTCCCCATTGGCAGGAATGGCTACAAGTTCTTGTACTGCTCAGCACGGGCTATCGGCATGGCAGACATGACGAGAGGTTACCTGCAGTGGGTCAATGATGGGGGCACCATTCTGCCCAGGGGACCTCTCATGCTGTCCCCCAGCAGCCTCTTCTCCGCCTTCCACAGGTACAAGAATATACATTATAAATGGCTACCGGTTTCAGTGTCATAAAGCCAAGTACTTCTTGTTCCCAAAGTCATCACGTACATTAGATCCTCCTACTCACCAAATCTTCATTTTGATTTTGAACCACCTGACATTTATCTTTTCTCAAACTACAATCCCTTTTGTGTGCTAGCTTAATTTCAGATTAAATATCCCCAAGTTTCTCTGGCTCAAAATCCTCTCCAAATCCTTATTCATTACAAAAAGCCTTTCATATGCTGAGGTTGTTAAGGCTACAGAAAACTCAGGCTTGTGAATTGAATGTGAAATGAATAGAAGTTAACTGTGTTGGTAGCTTTGCCATCAGCCTCTAGAAATATACTCATGTTAAGCATTTTTTCTGTTGTTTCACTTGACATTATTTTTTTCATCTTTGCTTCCTGGTTTATGCTGTCAGTTCTGAACTCTGTTGTGAACTGTTTCTCGACAGATTCAAGGCAGCATCTTGGATGTGTGATTGGCATGTTGGTTTATTAGCTAGCTAGGATTAAGAGATAGGCAGCTTGCTCATTTCTCTGTAGCTCTGAGCTGTTGATGTATTATTGTAGAGGAAAGCTTTCATTTGTCCACATTTTTCAACATGACAAATCCATAAAACTTTTTTCAAGTGAAACTTTTTTTGTATCATTTGCTCAATTTAGCTTGGAAACAATGCAAAAATATATGAGACTGATTCATAATTAGTATTTTATGGAGCTCAGCAGTAGTTTATGTCAGCATATGCTCGTGTCACTCTAAACAACTGTGACACTATATATTTTGTTACAGCTGTTGCTTTGCATGGGCATAAATGTCAGTGGCTTGTCGGCAGAGCTAAATTATTGTGCCTGTCTCCTGCTTCCTGCCTCAATAAAATACTGTTTTCACTCCACGCATACAAACATAAACTACAGGCTTGTTGAGCCATAAAGGAGATTATCAATTTTCATTCATGTAACGTGACCAAACCCAGTATTTTTTTAAGGTTGTGGTTGTGCTCAATCAAAGGTCAGCACAAAAAAAAAAACATTTAGTTACTAGTTTTGTTAAGAAGCTGTTCTGCTGTAATATCTTCTTAATCTAACATCATAGTGGTGGGATTTTTCTGTAACCTTTATCCTGTTTGTCACCATAGCAACCTACTGCATGTGGAGTTTTATCTGATGTCTTTGGGATGCACATAATTGCATTATTAACATGGCCCTCTCGATTTCATTTGCATGTTACAGAAACATCACTACCATCGCCACATTTGGACTCATCTGACATTTGTATATTAGAAGAATACCCACCGTATTATATGAATAAAATCATCATCATGTTTAGAGAGATTCAAAGAGAGAAGATTCAGAGAAATTAAACATGTTATTAAGCCAATTTACCTCTAATTCAGACTTGACCTATGGTAAGGACATGTATATGTGTGTCTAACCAAAGTGTCTGTTTGTTTCAGGGAGGTCATCGAGAAGAAACCAGAGATCTTCAAGATTGAATGCCTTACAGATATCAAGAACCTGTTCCAGCATAACAAGCAGCCATTCTACGCCGCCTTTGGGAATAGAACTAATGTGAGTTAATGAATGTTTGAAGATGTCAGACTCCCAGACATTAAAGCGCCCGCTTTTTGCATGTCATAGAGCTGTGAACTGAGCTTTCCAGAAGTCGATGCAGTCATGATGTATCGTAAGATTAACATGACACTTTGGCTATCAATTAGCAGACACAAACATATGAAATCAGTGCTGGGCTGAACCTGAGCTGAGGTCACTTGCAAAGTATAGTACCATGTGA
>JAPZDZ010000004.1:16233895-16244991 GCA_029783805.1 Acanthurus tennentii
GGCCTCTCTGGCCTCTCTGGCCTCAAGGTCATTCCTTAGAGCACAAGAGGGAAAAAAAGACAAACAGAGGCAAAAATTGTACATAAAATCATTTAGGATTCACAGTCTAACCACATGACAAGCATTACCATAAAGCATAAAAAGCTTTTGGTCACTACAACTCTTATAAACCAATTCAAAGCTACGGAAAATGCTGCAACTTCAGTCGCACAAGCCTCCAATTTACTTTATTATTTACTTCCTCTCCCACATTCAGACCACATCCCTCCCTTCTCTTGCGAATTCTCCTTTAATGCCATGTATCCTGATGACAGGCCAAATTGGACACAGCTTTCACTGCACCTCTGAGCTCCTTTTTTTTTTCAAGGGATACCATTATTACCCTTCATAAAAGCAAAGCCGGAGGTCACTGTGAGTTTGAGGCAACGAGAACCATCTGAACGGAAAGCAGTTGGATGCTTGTCAGACCCCCTGCAGGCACAGACATCACCTGAGCCTAAGTGCAGAGTGTTCCAGGGACAAATAACCAAAAATAATTATCTGCTTTGTGTCAGCCCCTTCTCACAGCCAGGTGTCAGACAGATTGTGTCAATGCCGTATTTCAGATTCACAAAGGAGGTTTCGACATAAAATGACTTGTTCAAAGCTTCTTGTATCAATATCTGCAGTATTGTTAATCATTTTACATGTACATGTAGCTGCATTACAATGATGTCGAAGCCAAAGACACTTATATTAAGGAACGAGAACTTATTTCAAATAATATTCCAGTTAGTTTTGGCGGAAATGGCTCGACTTTGTGAGGAGGCCTTGAAAAAATACAAACAACAAAGATTCTACAGAAAGAATTAACATAATCTACTAAAGATATTATTGAAAGAAAATTAAGAGGATGAAACTTAATGAAGTCAAAAATACCCCAAAATTCAATGCATAAAAAAGTTTGGGTGATTAAAAAAGGATTTAGCAGCAGAGGCTCACCTGAATTAAGGTACATTCAGTTTAAACATTAAAAGAGTCAGGTACTTTTTTACATGATAAAGAATCAGCAGTCATGACAATATGGCATTGCTGCTGAAGCATAAACAAAAAAACTGATCAGCTAATGAAAGTGCCTGTTTACAGTTTTGCCTGAACTAACAAAATACTCCATTTTCAACAGAATTCAGAGTCTAAAATGTCTCCTAGTCTCATAACGAAAACATCAACACACCAGTGTTTAGGTATGTACCATATTCACCATTTTAGTTTCGAATGTTAGCATGCTGACATTAATAACAAGCATCATGAACAAATTATGGATGATTCCAAGATAATCAATAATCAGGTTTAAAATCTGACATCATGAGGGGGTTTGTTGAAAGTGTTGGAGAAAAGCGGGTCAGAAAACCTCAAGCTAAAATAAACAGTTTTCAAGTTCAAGAATGAGCACTTGTGCGCAAAGGATGCCATTAAATCACATTTTAACATCCAGAAACTCTTACACAACTAACAAGATTACAATTAATGAAATCTCAGCTGTTAGTTCAACTTTACACTCAGCCTTGAAGGAAGGCAAAGCGATTAATCCAAAAGCGCCCGAAACCAGTCACATTACAGTTGAGTTTTCATGTTATTCCAGAATATAAAAGTATTCAATCACTCGGTTCTTACCAAATTAAACATCATCAGCCATCAACCAAATTCTTCCCTTGTACTGCAAGTTGCACCACAAGCTACTCAGAAACCACATGTATAATTAAAAACAAATTAAACCCAGCAATCACGCTGTACTGAGATAATCAGAGATGTCCTCTTCATTTCCTCCCCATGCTTTCTCCAGGATGCCGGTTGCCCAAGTGCATATTTCCCATGAGCTTTCAGCCTGTGTCTCACTGAGGGAGCAACCGCAAAGTCGAAAAAAAAAAAAATACAAAAGGATGCACACAAGCGCTGGTGCAACCATGAGCACAACAAAAAAACAGATGTCAGTGCTTACAAGCGGATTGAGACACTGCATGGCGGGGGGTGGGGGGGGGGGTGCTTTAGTCACAGGATTTTGGGTAACAGTGCATGAGCGTTCAGAAGTGTCAAGGAACACTGCTGCAGACAAGCTGATCACACGACGGAAAACGGTGTCAAGGGGCGCAGAGCAGGGTGTGGTGGTCCCACACACATGCAATGCAATACATCACTCACACTCTGACATACATTTTTTTTCTTTTTCTCTTCTTGTTATGCACATGGACACAATTTCATCCTCCACCCCTCCAGTGATACTAATGATGAGAGGTTCAAATTGTGCACTGCACTGGCAGACCTCAGAGACTCCCATTGTGCATCTGGGTCATTCTCCTCTGAAGACTTCCAGATGGGCTCCCCTGGTCGGAGATGGAAACACCTCACCTCGTAGCTTCAAAAATCTCTCTGGGGAAGCTGCTGCAGTTTTGAAGCAATCCCTCAAAATTCTGGGGCTGACTAAGTATATACACAGTGTGTGTGTGAGTGCGCATGTGTGTGTGTGTGTGTGAAGGTGTCGAGTACAATGTTCCATTCTTTCCCAACAGCCACCCCATGACTTCAAAAAGCCTTTGATATGTTGTTTTTTTGTATTCTTTTATCATGGTAGACAGTTAATCTCACTGCCTGTCTCCCCAATATGAAGTCAGAATGATCAATTGCAAAGCATTGATCCATGAAATCAAAGCTTTTTTTTTTTAGTCCCAGCTCTAAAACAACCGCTTTTTTATTTTCTGGAGGCCTTCCCTGTCGATAGACGCTTATAGGACAGGGTGGAGGGAGAGGAGGAAAAAGAAGTCCTCTGGCTTTCCTGGAAGGACAAATCTGTAGAAAAAAACTGGACAGAAGGAGAGAGTGACGAGGGAGTAAAAAGAGAGAAATTCAGAGAGAGAAAGAAACGGCATGGGAGGGAGTTGAGCCAGACTCGGATTACCTCCAAAAAAGCAGGAGGAGTAGGAAAAAAAACAGCTTGAGAATCGAATGACAAGAAGGTTGATTAGTCACTGTCTGAATAAGAAACAGCCTGCTCGAGCTCTTTGAAAACAGAAGCAATTTCCTTATTTCTACATTTCCTAATAATCTCATCTAAACAGTTTGCACCTCTTGAGTCTCTTGCCTAATTTCAAAAATGGCCTTGATACATCATCACTGTAGTCTTAAATGATGCAACAGAGTCAGTGCTGCTGAACCGAAAACTCCCCCACCAGACAGAAAACAGCCAGGAACAAACACATCCATCCTGTAATAGCAGACCTCTGCTGCAGCAGCTCATGTGGGCGAAGCAGTGCCAACATTTTGCAACTGAGGTCACGCAACTGCGTTCAACAGTCACACTGAGTGAGGTCAAAGCTATTCCAGTTAATCTCTCAGTTATGTTATTACAACACTTCATCTGTTCACGGCCTCCTCGGGGTCTTCATATGACCGAGTGGAGAATATGAGCTCAAACACGGAGAGGAAGCGTGTCAGAAGTCTCTCAACCATCAGCGCCACACCCACAGAGCTGGGATCTTTCACGGAAATTTTTATCTCGATTTAAGCTATTTCTCCCTCATCCAAACTTTGGGGAAAAACAAATCTTCATGCTTCCTCAGCCACATGCTTCAACTCCCTCTGTTGTGGGTTTTAGTAAACAGACTGTGAGCACATAATGAGAGAATATGATGATATTTGCCCTTAAAGGAAAAGACCAGCAAATAATAATACACTGATTCAATTTTTGCAAAGCGTTAAATGAGAGGACTGAAGTTACTCATATCTTTGCACAGTAAATATGAGGCTTCTACTGGCAGACAGCTAACGTGGCTTAGCACAAAGACTGCTCTGTCTTAGATAACCAGATCAGCCTAGCAGCTCACTTTAGAGCTCTTTAACTCACTATTTCATTAGGTGTATCTAGTTTGATTAATTCATACAAGACAGTATGAAAATATCAGTTTGTGGGGGCTCTGGGAGAGAATGTTTCCTGAAAAAGAGTCTTGTTTCAGCCTTTGTGTTAGACTACGTTAGCCAAGATCTGCCAGCAGCTTCATACTTGGCATTCAGAAATGTGAGTTGTATCTTCTCATAAAAGGCATGTTTGCTAAATTAAATAAAAATGTCTAATTTAAATACGCTCAATTGGTATATACACAAATTAATAGTCATAAAGTAGTCACAAGTTTCACAATCCTGCTGCAGGATACACAGTTTTATCTAATTTAATGGTGGGCAGAGCTGCAGTATAATGTTACATGTATGTTAATGAAATCAATATTAGCGTTTGAGAGTTTCGCAAAAAGTGAAACAGAATACAAACTGCCTTTAAACTCTTTCTCTCTCTCTCCCATTAATCTTCTGCCCTCCCGTTCTCCTCAGGTCTCTATATCATACCACTGTTTTGGACGATGGTTTAAGAAAGGGAGGCACCGGTGATGGGGCCCCAGTCGTGACATCACAGCTGAGGGTAGTCTGAGCATCTGGTCCTGGGTGTGGAGCCCTGCTTCTCCCCTCTCCATCAAAACTGGCTCCAGCAGTGCGTCAGGGCCCTTAATGAGGACCAGACTCTGCGTATCAGGCTGAGGTCACCCTATACGGGAATCTCTGGAGGTTGGTATGTGCGCGTGTGTGTTGAGAAAGAGAGGGAGGGAGGTGTGTATGTGTGTATTGATAGACTGGGAACTGAGACTGAGGTCTGCAGTTTTGTGGCAAGAGTAAAAAAGCTATGTCATAGTGCAAGAGGGGTTTGTAGAGGGAATGGCAAAGATGGAACAGTCAGCTTGGGCGTTCAGACACTTACATAAGCAGGCAATGAGGCACAAACAGTCAGAATAAATCATCAGAGTAGTGTAGGGAATTTACGATTCTGTTTACCTATCGCATATCTTGTATTAAAAAAAAAAAACTGGGGGAATTCTAAGGACAACACAAATGGAAGTCAAGAAAAAGTTTCCAGTGCGGGCCTCTGCCTCAGTGCTGGGACATACAGTATTAAATGACATAGTCAAGGCGAGTGCAGGAGGCCCCGTGAACTCGTGTGCTCCCTCTCCGGGAAATACCCTGTGGCCAATCATGGGATCTGATCCTTCCCTCCATGCCTCCATGTGAGCTTAGCAAGCAGAATGCATTATATGGAGGATTATCCTCAGGAAAAGTTTGTGTTTACACAGATGTTAATCGCACTTGATAAACTCATATGCTGGATGTTGGAGAGGAAACTGCAAAGCGGAGTCTGTTATGTCAGTTTTTTGTTTTTTTTTTCAACCATCTCTTTTGGCTCATTTCAGTGTCCACCCTAATGGGTAAATCCTGGGACTTTAAGGCAGTTAAATTGAGTCATAATCAGTGTGTAATTATAGTCATACAGGATGCCTTGTCGATTAGATAAGATTCACTACAAAGCAAACAGCACCAAGTTATTTTAGCAGAGGGGAGAAACAGCCAGCCTTGCTTTGTCCAAATGTAATTTTTAAAAAAATCATACGAAAACATTAAGATTTAACAAAAACATAATTAAAGATATAACTTGTCGATTAGGCTAAGTGTTTAGTATTGTGTCCAGTTTTGAAAAAACAGTCCAGTAATGTTTTTTTTTAATCTTAATCTAATTTAGGGGAGTGAAAAGGTCAGAGCCTGAAAGCAAAATACCAATTCTGAACATATTCAACATTCACATAATAAACTATTCAGTGTGTGTTGTCAGACTGATGTTCTGTAGCAAAAAAGCAACTGAATATTGACATTCAAATTCAGCAATCTGCTCATAGTGATAAACATGACCTCGCAGTGACATGATTTATGCTATCAAAAGTCAAAGAAGCCCTTTGATCATTTCTATCATTTCTTTCAATGGGACATAACCAAGAAAACCATCACAGCATCACGTTACCGACTCACCTGGCTCTTTGGCAGTGAAGTCTTTCAAAACATGTTTGGCCATCCCGGACAGCTGACTCTGGACCTTCTGCAAGGAGTTCTGCAGTGCGATGATTTCTGCGCCATGACTTCCACAGGTGATGTTCATCCTGTACACACAGTCCCGCAGACCACCGACATGTCTCTCTACTTCATCTTTGAGCTGTTTGATGTTGGCAGAAACCCCATCTAACCGTCCACAGATCTTTTCAAGATTTGCCACACGTCCATCTACAGAGGAAACGTCCTCAGAAACACCTTGTGTGTTCTGTTTACACTGACTCAGCTCAGATGACACCCGTGTGCTGAGCGCATCAAGCCTGCTCCTCAGCTCCTCAACCTGACGTCTGGTTTCATCAACCTGACTACTGGATTCTGCAGTGACTGATGTCGAGGGATTTTGTGCTGGACCCCCAGTACCACCCTGCCCTCCATGGCAGCATGTGGAGTTTATTTTTTGCATATCCTGGTTGTATTTGCTTAAAGAGTCACTTAAACCATTGACAGCACCAACTAGACCAAGAAAATTATCTTGGAGATTAATTAATCCTTTCTGAAAGTCCTCCATTGTTTTCACACGTCCATCATTTGTGACTGACTGCCTTTCGACAAGGTCTTCCAATTTCCTGAGCTTCTCTGTGTTGGTACTGACATCTGTATGAAGCACATCCAAGTCATTCCTATAGCGATTCAGGTCCTTCAAAATGCCTTCTAGAGTTTTAGGTGCAGGCAATGAACTCACTGCACCTTCAGGAACTCCTGAACCTGGACACCCTGAAGAGCACATTTCCCCAATAGCATTGACCCTGTCATCCAGACCTTGGAGGAGGAACTTATTGTTGTTGACCTCTGACCGGACAGCATCAATGGAGTCACCAAACATCCCAGGGAAGGAGCTGTTGCTCATTTCCACTAACATGTTCGTAAACTGGTCCTCCATGTTGTTCAGACGCTCATTTAGAAGATGCTGCAGTGCTGCCACTTCGTCAGCAATCGTGCGGGTCAGCTTCTCTTCAATGTAGAAACAGTGGGTCTCTGCATTTTGCTCCGTGACATTTATGCGTGCCTCCAGCTCTTCAATGAGAAGGCTGAAGTCGCTGTCTTCCCGAGGTTCAGACAGGTGTGAAAGCTCGTTGTCAATGCGGACATTCAGGATGCGATGAGCCTCGGCAATACGTTCAATCTCACGCCACAGTTTTCCGTGGTCACCGTGATCCTCTTCTGCCTTGGATGAATCCGTCTGTCTTTGAGTTCGTATCGGCCCATCTGCAGCAGTCATGTCAAAACGCAGTTCCCGGATCTCCTTTCTCAGATCAGCCTCCTTGGTATCAACAAGCTGAGTCAGGCTAAGCAAACCTTGGTCACGGCCATCTTCGCAGCTCTTCTGCAAAGACTTGATCTTATCACTGCATGAGCTTTGCAGCTTAGCTATATGCTCCTCCACATTCTGGTCTAGCTCCTTCTTTAGCTTTTCAAATTTTCCATCAATATAGGTCTGGATGACATCGAACTCTGCTATGGCTGGAGTCTGAGATTGAGAGGCATCCATCAGGACTCGGATCTGCCCCTCATGACTTGTCATGGTTCCTCTTAGGTCCTCCAAAGCTTCATCCTTGCTTTTCAGCGCAGTGTTGATATCATCCAACCGGGCCACTATTTTTTCCAGAGCCTTGTCTCCAGCAATCCCACCTCTAGTAGCCTGATGACCATCCAGCACTGCCGGGCTCTCCTCTGTCCCTGCAGCTGTAGAGCTGTCAGGTGGACGCATTTGGTTGAGAAGTGTCACAAGCATCTTTTTTGTGTCTTCCTGCAGATCCGTGCGGAGATTACCGGTTAAGTCTGTCAAAGCTGACTGGAGATCAAGGACTGTTTGAGACAGGCGTTGAACTTGACCTTCCAAAAGATGTACTTTATCTGTCTCACCATGACGCGTCTCATGGTGTCCTGTCTCTCTTCGCTCTGGTCCTATGATCAGAGAAAAACTTATTAGATTTTTAAATATGAATACAAGCTAAAGTATCTCTCCTCTTAAAAAGAGTTCAGTTGCACATAGTTCAATTTGGTAATCCACAGATATTTATCAAAATTATGTTTCAAATTACAAACAAAGAAAAAAGTGTCTTACTTTGTGTGTGTCTAGTTGTGTGGCCAGGATTTGTTGGAAGGTATGGCTGTATTCCCTGAACTGTTTGTCGGTCAGGGGCTGGTTTTAAATCTTTACAGTCTGGACCTTGGTAGCCAGGACAGCATCTCCACTCTAACTCTGTGACTGTCTTGAAAGCAATCTTGTATGTAGGTCGAAACCGATTTTTATATCTGCAAAACATGGAGGAGTAATGTGTTTTTCAAAATCTCAAAAACAACACCAAGGTTTTTTTTTGTGAAGTGTTACTCCTGTCATCTGTAAAAACATATTATCATATTATTATTAACATTAAAATATATTATTAACATAGTATCTATCATTTCAGAAAGATAAAACTGATCCAAAAACAAGGAGTTATTGATAACTTTGGCCATGGTGTTGTTAAATTCTGATAATATATATATACATAGTTAACAAATGTATCACTCCTCATTTCTATCTATCTATCTATCTATCTATCTATCTATCTATGTTGACTACTTCAATCACCAAAAGATCTGCCTTTTGGAAACAGATATTTTTTTGAACTTACTACTGAACCCCATTAATTGAAATTTCAACTCTCTTGCCAAAGCAAACAGTTCCCATAGAGACAATAGCTGACATCACTTCCCTGAAGACAGGGGTCATGTCATGCAAAACATCTGGAAAGTTGATGACTAAAACAATCAGGCACTCCTCCTTTTTAACCCGTTACCCTTTAAGGGTGCCTTGTTTTAACTTCCAAAAATTAATGTTTCCCTTTACCCTCCAGGTTCCCCTCAGAGGAATATTTTGCATAAGAAATGCAGAGTCTATCTCATGCATCTGAAACAAGATGCACTCTTAACCCCTTTACTCCCCAGATGCTCACGTCACTTGTTGCTGGCAGTCGGGCTGGTAGGCCGGGCAGGGGGCCACTACCGGTTCCTGGAAGCTCTCCACACCTCCCTGCACGGCGCAGCTCACGTTCCTGCGCACCACATAGGCACACCAGTTCCTGAGGAGGGAGGGATACAGGAATAAACGAAGGTTTCATGATATCTAGACATGTACATCCCTAGAAGCATATTAAGTATGAAGGAACTGGGCAAATTCCCTAGAATTAGTGATAGGATTTTGGCATGGCTTTTTGGATTTAGAGCATCACGATTAGGTCCTTTTCGAAGCTTCCCCGAAAGGTTCAGGGGAATTTTTATTAATATTTTCGGTTAGGTTATTAGGTTATTTCAGTTTAAAGGGAAAAAGTTGCAAATGCACCAATGGTCTTTTTTTAGGGGGGAGATTTGAGTAATCGCTGACATTCCAGCGTTTATCTAAATCTTATCACCTCTGGCACTTTCGCGAACTCGGGCCAAATTTAGACACGGGCTGATAAAAACACGGTTAATGTTAACAGGCTACATATAACCATAAAAGGTAAATCCACACTGATCTGAGGTCATTTCGATCAATAAGAAGTTTGGGCGTCTTCGCACTGTGGTTTGCAACTTCGCAACCAATGCGCTCAGACTTTACCTTCGGGATTAAAGAAACACTGGTGTTTAACTTTTGAAGACCCCGAAAATACAGAAAAGTTGACTTTGTTCTCCACAAAAGTAAAAGTAAACTCACCTGTTTCTGTGTCTATGCACCACTCCAGTGTATGCAGACCCCTGGAACAAGTCATAAGAGGAAGGAGACCCGTAAGTGAACTGAAAGTTCAGAAACAGTGTGAAAACTGTCCACCGCCAGTCCATCTCTCCATTCCTGTGGTACATACTCAACAAACGCCTTAAAATAAATACTCCTAACCCGGGAAAGAGAGGGCTACTCTGTTATTACCATGCGCGCTGGTCCCAAACACTAGTCACATTGCCCAAGTGACAACAACTCAAGTTTAGGGAAGTCCAGATTCATCGCAACTCCCTTGGAATGACGTTCAGGGTCCACACCCTCCCCTAAAAACTCAGATGAGGAAAAACCTTCCTCCAGGCTTTTTTTAAAAAAAAAAAAAAAAAAAAAAGCCTACAAAAAAACTCAAAAATTGTTTTTGGTTCTTGGTAGAGTCCTTTGATTAAGTTATACTCTTTCAGTCTTAAAACAAACTTGAAACATTACTTAATGTTGGCTGAGAGATCCATAGGATGCTTCCACCAAAAAGGATTTGAGATACAAGTTGATTGCTTCTTTGTTTGCCAAGAGCCAGTGATTTACACCTTAGTGATGCACATAAGAGGATAATGTCTTTTGAATGCAACCTTCAGTGCTGAAAGAGGTGTGTACTGTTGATTATATCCATGGCCATGGGGATAACAGTAGTAATTTACATTCTGCCTGCCCTGTTGGTGGATAAGGATACAAAGGCGATACATAATGTGCAATCTATTCCTTGTATTTGCAATTCACAGAGCAAATTCTAAACTTTTAAGCCAAACTGGGCAGTATCTTAATGTGGATGGAGACTGAAAGTAGCACATTAGTTACACAAGAGCTTTAATTCACAGCACTTGAGGCAGGAATTTATTGTCAGTGCTTTAGCACAGTGTGAAAGTGTGAGAAGGAGGAGACTTTCCATGCACACATGTGGTGCTGAGAAAATTATTTTTGTGAGATAGCCTGGAGCAATTCCCCCCTGTTTCCAAGGTGCTGTCATGGGCCATACTGTATGACTTTTTTATGAGATGATGGCTAAAGACAGGGTGAGAAATCAAGTGTAAGGTGTGGTATAATGATTCAGAGCCATGCTGCAAAGCTAAATGTGTGAAAGAAATTTAAAAAAAAAAACACATGGACACACTCGCCTACACAAGTAACACTCCATCTCTCCCCCAAAATAATCCTTTACCATTGAACAAGCTCTCTTTGTGAACTCTTGTCAGCCAGACATAGCCTTTCCCAAAATAAAACTGCATTTTTTCATCAAGCAGTGCTTGGGGTCAGCCAAGTGAGGGATGCTGGAAAAGGTTATGCAAGTGAAAGATGCCTGCAGGGATTTGATTCTGAAGCATTTGTACTAAAATGAGCATCAATTAAAATCTTAATCTGTTTACTGACAAGATCCTTTAGTGATGTTGACAATATCCTTCATTTAATTTTC
>JAPZDZ010000004.1:16259825-16276366 GCA_029783805.1 Acanthurus tennentii
AAAGTGTGTCTGAACATGACATTTTGCTCTGGAATTTCTCTATTATATCATTAGGGGATATAGACAAAGATTCTGAGGAGGGTAGGACTTGGAGGCTGTGTATGTTGAGGCAATAGAAAAAGTGTTGCCACAGAGATGTAAGTGAAATTACTAAAATGTTTTGACACTTAACCTTAACTTTGACATGAAAAGCTGATATTTGCATTCAGGGATCTATTGAGAAAGAATGAGTCAAACCACAAATTTTTATTTTCTTTTTCAATGAGTTCAGCCTGTTGAAAACACTCAATCTCCATCTCAGTGCCAGCAAGTCTGAAGGGAGTTTATAAGAGAAGCATTTAAGAAAGTGTAAAAGAAAGGGAGGCAGATAGTGGTTGCACTGAAAGACAATCTCACAGACTAACTTGAATAAAAGCAGGTTATTTTGTTTAAATATGGATTTCTTAATTTGTTTATAATAGGGCTGTCGAAGTTAACGCGTTAATAACACGTTAACTCAAACTCCTTTTAATGTTCGATTAACAAATGCACGGTCTGTGCCTTGAAGTGGTGCAAAAATAACATTGCAAACAGTTACAAAGCAGAAATGGATACAGAAAGGCACTTTTAAACGGAAAGTTTAGCTTTAAAGTTTTGCCCGATGGTTCTCTGCACAAAACAAAAGTAATTTGTATTTATTGTAAATGTAAAATGGCAGGGTAAAAAATTTGCGTTAATAACGCGTTATTTCAGGTCACTAATGCGATTAATCGTGATTAAAAATTTTAATCGACTGACAGCCCTAGTTTATACCCTTTAAATTAACAGATTCCTCATATGCTCAATTAGAGGTCCAATATAGTGGAGCTATTTGTAAAATATTGCAGAAGTTGAATATGAGTATGTTTTTTTTAATTTGTGTATTATCAAACATAATTTGATAGTACACAAATTAACACAAATTAACATAAGAATGATCTTGTTTTTATTACCATTATCTGGAGTTTCTTTGAGCAATGGGTTATTTTAGGGTTCCTTTGTTAATTGGAGGCAGCTTGCACAGAAGCGTGAGCTTTACTCTGTCTCTGACTTAAAGTGATTACAACGTGAGTAACACCATAGGAAGAGTTTAAGGTTAGTACAGACAGGCTGACTGGCACCCTGTCAAACACTCATTCAGCCTTCCATCACCAGACACCCTCTCTGCTGGGCTCTATGATTTATCATCTCTGGAGCGAAGGAGGTTAAACTGTAAAGGGACGTTTGTGTCGAGGACTCCCCCTAAACAGCCTTTGCTGAGCCTGTGACGACATTTCCATTTGACCCATAGCCAGCGTCCCTGTAATGAGAAGCCATCAAAGAGCAATCTCCTAAAGCAGAAAGGAATTTCAATTTGAAGACGCCTATATTGATATGCAAAATATGTTAAAAAAAAAAAAAAGACTTTGAGTTAGATCAGTCGGAAACATTGGCCGCCAGTGGATGCCTTGTGATAATGCCTTGGATTGATCTGATCTGCATACGCCAGAAAAAAATTATGCTAATGTGAATGAATTGTGAAGGGACATTTTCTTAAGGTGGAAAAATACTAATATGACAATCTATTTTATCTAAGATGTGTATAAAATTGATCTCACCTGCAGGGTTTTCAAACCTAAATCAGTTAAATCCGATTTCCTATAATTGGTGCACAAGAAACCGTAGTACAGCCTCAAGTTCATAAATCTGTTTTGCAGTAAAGAAGTGTTGGAAGTAGATATTGCTTGTGCTAAACCACTTTGGTCTGAGTAAGATGCTGTTACCTTATCAGTACTTCCAGTTTTCACTACAACATATGTAATAACGAAGACGTTCTATCTACTGGCTTGACAGTCTCTAGAGTAGGAAATGGCTGACTACAGCTATCTATTATTTTCCTTTTTTATTTATCTGCTAGTTATTTTCATAGTAGGTTGATAATTGATTTGTCTATAAATACAAAAAAACATTTTTTTCTTTTTCCCCATCTCATGGTAATGACTAATTGTTTGTCAAGCAAATATCTAAAACCTGAAAATACTCAGTTTACCATCTTGTATGACAAAGTAAACATGAAGAAAAGCTGGAACCAGTGAATGTTTGGCTCAATCAAAGCTGTTAATTTTCCAAAGTACTTTTGGTATTGTGACAGTAATGTTTTTCTCTTATGGGAGAATATTTCTGAAGATATCATTGGCTAACTCTTTCTATCCCGTTGTTATCTTATTTTTTCACCTGATCTTTCCTGTCTTCTTGGCTCACCAGTGGTCAAATGGCATGTGTCTCTTTAGTCAGGATTGCTCAGTAATACACTATTTCATGGTCTCTTTATAACTGAGCCAATGTCATACCGTGACTTATCACAAATTAATTCTGCTGTGTAGTCATTTAATCAGTGAGTCAATGAACCAAAACCATTAGAACAAATGCTCAGTTGTTATAAGTAAAGCTTGACTCATGGTGGACTCGGAATATTTTTGCAAAGTTTGGATATCTCTAAGAGCAACAGGTAGTTATAAAATACAAGATTAAGATAGCTGATCATTTGTTCAGTCTTTTGTTAACGAAACAGTCACAGAGTGGTTTAAGAAAGAAAATTCTACACTAATTTTCTTTTAATTTTCCTCCATGGGTGGAACCAGATGAAAACATTACATGCTCTCCTGTCAAAGGAAAGTTTCATTTTCTCCTGAGCCTCGGATGAAATCTACCTTATTGCTGCCTCTGTCCTCCCCCACATGAGGCGTAATGAGAGAATATTTCCCCAGAGTGTGAAAACAGATCCAAGCTGTACTTGTGGAAACTTTATTAAATCAACCTGAACAATTATTTTTTTTTCCATTTGCCTTCTTCTGATGAGTCACAATCCATTCGATAAGGGTGATAAATATTAAGGTAAAGTAAAATGTCTGTTGAGTTGGTGATCGGTGATGTCTTTTCAGGCTGCCAACAGTAATTTCACATCTTTCATCAAGGTTGGTTTAAGTGAAAGGCTCTAGAGATGTGAAATAGGTGTTGGAGCAAAACTGACAGAAATACTTATACTCAGAGGGATTTCATCCAGTGTGCAAGTCTGGTTAGATTCCAGCTGGGACCGAAATCTTCTATTGAATTGCCCAGTTAGCATGTGATCAAACAACTCAGTGTAACATTATGTTCTTCGGCTGACATTTCTCTATTTATCTTTTCAGATAAAAGGAAAAATATTGCAGAAAAAAATCAATCAGGCTATTAAATGAGATCATTGGCTGCAGGGTGATAGATGTCTTGTCATGAATTGTTATCAAGAACTTCAAAATTCAGCATGAGGAGATGCCCATTTCCCTCACAAGCCAATTAGCGGATGTGTATTATTTTTGTTGTATCACCTCAGTGGAGATGTAGTTGATGGGAAGGCTGAATGTCTAATTACCCATCAGAAAACACAAGCTGCTGCAGACTTATGTAAGAAGCTGCTATTATTTATCAAGTGGTTGATGTGACGGTTTCCAATTTAAAGAAATTCTTTTGCCGCTAATATTTGTTTGTTTGTTGGTGTTGCTGGCATTATGCAGTATTTCAACACTTATTTTTGGTAATTCTGCACGAACAGAAATGCAAGATTTAATGTCACTAAGAGCAGAAATTTGTTTACTTTTAGATGTTTAAGTGCATATTTTAGAGCATCAATCTGTTCTATATGTCATTGGTTAACTTTTGAATTTCTACTTTGTGCAGTCAAGTGGACATTGGATGATTTAATTTCCCTGGAGTTCAAAATTGAACTTTAGCCTTCGACTGTCTAAAATAGTAAAGCAAAGGAGCCATATCTAATGCAAAAGGTAGCTTTCATTTTTACCAACCAGTTGAAATGCTGCCGTGATTCACACCTGTTCAAAGGCTCATAGGCGTGGGTTTCAGAAACAACACATCTGTGTGTCCTCATGGTTTTACTCTGAACTGCTTTGAAGGCCAGTACAAAGCTAAGAGCTAAGCACACAAATGCTCTGTTGTTGACTGCAAGAACCAACACAAAAGTATCCATTTACTCCCACCATCTGAAGATGTCAAGATGCAATGGATTAACTTATTTTTGATGGAACTGTCCAACCAAAGACTGGACAACTGCATGTGCATTTTTATGTCACAAAGTAAGTCTTTTTTGCCAGCCAGAATTGTACAAGTTCAAAGGTGGATTATTACTGGCTATACTTGTCCCAAGTTCAAAAGGTGTCAGTTTTGCCATGTTTTGGTTGTTCAAGCGTTTATTCTGTAGATCAGCCTTCTGAACTCAGTGTTTACATGTTGCCTGGCTAAAATCAGAGTGCTTGAGGTACTCTAGGGTAGATATGCTGTGGTCTGACCATTTAGATCAGACTACTTGCCATGAGAGAATTTTTTTGCAGTCCACTTTGTCCCTCAAATGCCATCAAAGGTCCCTTAATAGCTGTAAAACATATGCAAGATTACCAAGAAATCTAAAGTATATTTTGTTATCTTTCATTTTGTTTTTGTGTTTTTTTGGTAATTCTTATGTATAATGTCTTTGTGTATGGTATCTGAGTATGTCTTTGTGGATATCAACTGACTGTTAAACCATTTTTAGAGGAAGCAGGTTTTGCTCTGAGTTTCATTGTTCACTTTAAGTGGCCAAGGGGCTACAGATGGATTTTAGCTTGTAACCATATTTGGTAAAAGGCAACTTTCCTCTTTTTGAGATTAATGCATTTTGTACATGGTCCCTGATATAAATATGTTTAAGAAACAAACTAAACTAAAATTACATAGCACACTTTGTGCAAAGCAAATTCCTTTCAGTTGTAAAACCACATCCATCAAGCTGTCACTGTTAGAATAGTGGAGTAGCTCTAATGGATTCACAAAACATAAACAAACCTCAATCAAAACACAGCAAACATTCAAAATACGGTGCTGAGGTTGCTATTACCTGGCATTACCTGGCAGTAGTTCAGTCAAAAGTCCAAAAGATGAATTACTTAAGCAACAGTTCAAAGTGTCTTTAAGTAAAGGATGGGCTCATCATTGCACTGTTAGTTACGGAAGCCCTAAATATACGGAAGCCCTAGACTTGGTTTATTTTTTTTTTCAAGCCATTTTCTCGTTATAATGAGAAATAACTCGTTATCTCGAGAAAACAAAGTTCGTTTTCTCGTGATAACAAGTTTCATGGAAAAGCTGAGCGTCATCATTAAACAACTGTATAGAAAATGGTGTGCTCGATTCCTTGATGGCATGTCAGGGCTCTTGAGATGTGACAAGGAAACCCATCCACCCATAGTTATTTTCTCATTAACAACTGTTGCATTAACAAACTCGATTCACACCTTTGCTGAACTCCCCAGCACAACCTGCTGTTACCAAGGTAACTGTGGGAGTGTAAAGCACAATCAAAAGAGTCTGAACCAAATAGTGAGCTGCATGTCCTTGAAGTCGATCACACGAATGGCTCTTAGACTTAGGTATGTAATGACAAAAACTGCATGTGTGAAAAGTTGTTGAGGAATGACGTTTTCCTTAAATGAGGGTGAATTTCACTTGAAAAAGATTGCCCGCTGTAGAAAGGCTTAACTGCCGATGTGATCTTGGGAAATGAAGGCTGGGGAACATCAGTGAGGCAATTCCCAAGGGAAATAAGTGACTGCAATGTATGGAGATAATTATTTCCTCCAATCTTCCGGTCTGCCCCCTGCCCTGGTCCTCTGTGCCCCATCTGTAACTGACCTATGCCGCTCCCTAGAGATATTCGTGTGTGTGTGTCTGCATGTGTGTGGGGGTATGTGTGTGTGTATAAGCTGTATGTATAAAATAGGATGTGTCTAAATATTCTTAATCAGTAATTAATTGTAACCTATAACCTTACTGTTTCTAAAAACAAACTATATTTAATTTAGCTTGTCAGTCCACTTCGCTTGTCTGTTTTTACTCTTGAAAATGTTAAAGCACTAAACAGGGCTGCAGGATAATGGCAGTATCGCTCCAAAAATGTAGCATTCTACACTTCAAAACCTCTTGACAAAAATAAATTATTTCTAACTTTTTCTAATTTAATATTTAAATGCATATTTGATGATAATGGTGGTGGGATTAAACAAATGGTGTACTTGTTGTAGCTTACTTCTTTGCTGTGCACGATAATATGACTATATAAATAACTTCAAGCTTTGTTAAAACATTGACAACCAAATTCTTAATCATGTTGAAATAGGTCTCTATAATATGCTAGCAAGATTACCCATTCCAGCATGAGATAATAAAAATCTTTTAAATGCTATTTGCTTACAGACTGATAAAAAGCACAGCAAAAATCAAAATCAGTCCAAATAAGATGTGAAGTCTTAAGGGGAGACTGGCATGAGGGTGAGAAATGATGATAGGCTTTTTGTGTCATGGCAGCACTGAATATTTCCACCGGCACTGGGTTGAAGGGTCATCCATCTTTCCGTGGAGACAGAAAGACAAAAGGGCTGACACTCCCCTGTGAGTGGCTGTCATACATCTATCTCATCATTATTGAGCTGCTGGAGAGCGGCACCCCATCAGCCAGTGTCACACTGCCAGCATTTTCATTCAACCACGTTCTGCAGGATGAGACAAAATGACATTAAATGAAAGCCTCTTCACAGTGTGTTAGAAATCCTTACCAGAAGTTTGTTTACCAGGTTTGGACTCAAGACAGAGGGAATGAAATGTTAGTTTTTACATATGTCCGTTTTGTTAGCAAATATTTACTTATGGTAGTGAGAGGAGGCCTTGAGAGAAGTTCTGCATTTTTGGCACTTTATTGTTAGATCAGATAGGCTAACTGTCAATTGAATGTGTTTGTTGGGACTTTTAGTCGAGCTATTTTCAGGACATCAGCATCACATTTCAGACAGATATGACCAGGTGATTAATCTAAAAAGTATTAAAAAGTTTGTTTTACAAGGGTTGGTTGAAGTCTTTTTATTGTTGTTGTTCAATGGGTGTATAAAAAAAAAACCCTTCAGAACTTCTTTGATACTCCCTCAAACCCCTGAGCCTGAAGGAAATGGTAAGAAGAATGTAGCTAAGAATAGAATGGCACTACGAGGGTCGATCTGAGCAATAGGCCCATCAGTGGACATATCCTGCAGTCCTGATCTGTTTTTGTTTCTGGATGGCTGCTCGGTGTAATCACCAGGTGCAAAGAAATCTCATTATCCCAGGGTCCTGATTTCAGCACCTGAACCTGGACTGAATAGCAACTATGTTTGGCTACTGTGTTAAAACTCTGACCCCGGCATTAATTGGGCATGACTTGTTGGGTGCCTGCGCTTGGAGATGCTGAGGGATTTTTTACTGCGAGGGATCCTCTATCCCTCAGCAGCTGGTGAGCAATGTGGGCAGAGCACAAGGGACTGAGAAGTGAGGGTTCATGAATGCAGTGCAATGGAGAAAGATGATTGCACATTCTATTTCAAACCTGTGTTTCTCAATCTTTGTAAAAGGAATGTGAGCCTGTATTATGATGCCGCTATTAAAATAGGTATAATTTATTGCTATAAATGAAAAGCCTATTTATTCTTGGCTTGACTGTGAACGGCTGATAAAATTCATTCAGACAAAGAAAGCAATAACAATGCATAGTTATTAAGCAAGAGCCTTTGAGGGAAGAGCCAAATACTGAAATTACTGTGCCGTTTGGGCTCCATGTGTAAGTGTGTGTGTGTGTGTGTGTGTGATTCAGTGTGTAAGCTTTTATGTATTTTGTGTGTGTTTGTGTGTATGCGTGTGTGTGCGTCTACAGCAAAGCCTAAGGAGCAGACATGGTTGCCCCTTGAGATTAGAGTGCAATAAAGAAGGATGAACGCATCCGGAAAGCTCCAGAATGCGCTCCAGACACCACCTTACTGGAAATCAATCCGTTCGGTCAGGCCCCCTGCGTACTGGGTTTAAGTAGGAGTGATGGCAGGAGAGAAGGAGCCAAGTAAAGAAATAGAGAGAGGGAAAAAGGGAGGGGTTTGATCCATGGAAGAGAGGAAAGGAGTACAGAGGCTGAGAGAGGGCTGATTGAAAGCATTTTGGTCAGCTAGATAAGCAGGCTACCTCTCAACACTCAGGTCTGAGTAGAGGTCAGTGTGAGCGAAAGGGATGAGGGGGCATGAATGCTGCAGCTCGGTCTTGTTTGTTTTTGAGCCCTCATCGGCTGATGCTGAGATTCATTGAACAGCCAGGCTCAAAATGCCAATACCTCTGCTGGTTTAATAGCGCATGCACACAGAGGTGAGTTCACTCTCTTCACTGGAGCCAAACAAAGAGCAAAATGGGAGAAAAAAAAGGTTTTATTTTTCAGTTTTATTAAATTTCCTGTGAAACTTTCCTCCACCTCCTTCGTGAAGTGCTTGTTTTGGCTGGAGTTAAGAGAGTCAAAGGTTCAACAATGATATCTCTACTGCTAAGTTGTAACCTGGCAAGTACAAATTGCCTGAATTGTAATTTGCTTGTGCTAAAAAAATCAGGACAGTGATCATTGTTCTTTGTGAATGTGTCAGAGTGTCAAATGTGCAAGTTTACACACAGATCGTGGTTGTGCCATCACTGTGAAGAGTAAAAGTTCCCACACCAAACATAATGGAACACACTGCTTATCCAAAAGGAGAAAATGCCTGTGGAGGTGTCAAACACATTAGAGTGTATAGTGTCTTCTCATTTCTTCTCCTTTATTGATGTTGCTTTAATCACCAAGAGGAAATAAGTGACAGATTTGTCTTGGTGACATTGGTCTACAGACGTATTGACGACTTGGAAGAGTTTCACTCTGCATACTGATGTCTAAACATTGTACAAGGACAACAGCAAAGGACTCGCTTTGACAGCAGTTACACCGGGGCCGAAAGTCACAATTGTTTGCCATAACAAATAAAATAAATTTTAAATGATAAGTTAATTGTTTAAAAGATAAGGCTGGTGCTTTATGTATTTTTCAATATCATCACCAAGTACCTTTTTAAGAGCGAAAACCAATCGTCTGTCTCCCAAAGCTTTCTGAATTCAGGACCCTGTTTATAGCACCAAGCCTTAATCCCATTGGCCCCTTCTGAAAATGTACAAAACACAGACATACCATGTCCTGCCCACTTAAGTTGTTGTACCAAGTTTCAGTGCACACCACGATGGCTAAGAAAAAGCATTAGATGAAACATGGGATGATTTAGTTGTTCATATTCAAGCCTTAAACAGACCCAGACTCAGTTCAGGGGTTGTTTGTCCACTAAATCAACAACTAGCAGATGTATCAGAATGACAAATGTAGTTGGCATCTGTTATATGTTAATGTTGTTTGTTAGCTTGCCGCTGCCAGTATCTGATACATTGTTAGTAACTGTGCAAATTCTGACTGAATGATAAACTCTGAGCCAAAGATTTCAGCTTTTATTGCCTGCTATTGGCTCTGGGTCGCTGACATACTGGATCCAGCTTTCTTGGGGCACATTTGACTCTCAGGTTTAAGGAGTCCACAGACATCTCCCTTTTCAGCATAGAAATGTGGAAAAACCCTTCTAGTGACAAACTTTGTATCGATACAAGACAGTGCAGTGACAAGATCTGACATTTACCAGCATAAACAAACACAAATCCAGTGAGTTAAGGGTATCTTTAAGTAAATGAATCAGAACAAAAAAAAGCACTAGAAAGGCCCCAGAGGAGATAGCCCTCTTACCTGCCTGCAAGCAAAATGCTGTTGGCTCTTGTAATGGCACTCCAGCACAGTTTTTCAGAAATGTAATGTGTCTTTGAAAAACTACACTGTTTTATCCACCTTGTTCTCAAACTTTTGGCAAACTACACAATACATAGCTGGAGTTTTGCCTCCATATGAGGTCAGAAACATTTAACCTGCTGTTATTTTCCCGGGAGTGCCTGTTTGGTAATGTGCATGTGCTCATCAGAGGTAATAAGGAATGAGAAGACTCACTACTGAGCTTCATTCATCATCTGTTCTAGAATAAAAATTTTTGTTTAAACTTTTTCCACTTGCCAGATTGGGAAAGTTATTATTATTCCACAACAAAAATAGTAATATATTTTGCATATATTAACATCACCCATATGCCTGGAAACACTTTTTTCCCTTTATCTTATTTTTTATTTCAACTTAAAATGTTACCATCTCCTAGTTTTATAACTCTCAACAACAGAACAGTTCTCTTTGTGTTAACTCCTGCAAATAGTCAGAGCTGCAGCCAAACATAAAGGATTGTGGTATTTGTTGTTTTTTAATTAAATTCCACGATGCTGCTTTTATGGTCTCTAATGGATAATGAAATGTCAGTCTTGGCATTATGACAAATCACCGTAATCATATCAACTGCCATACAAGAACATTTCCACCCACTATGAAAACTAGCCTTTCATGCCATTATAAAGCCTTTTGCCCATTTCATGGCTCTCCAGAGTATACACCTACATAAACTAAATGGTGAGGGCAACTTAATATTTGAGTGTCAAGTATGTCATTGTTTGTGCTGGTGATTAAATATATATACCTGGTAGACGTCCTCATACTTAGAAATAGAATCGAAGAGAATCAATAAGGTGTGGGGCAGAGAATTAGCATTTGTGTGTTATGTTTCAGAAATGAAGTGATCAAAGATTGTCACATGCACCATACTGGGGTTTGCTCATAAGCCAATTTGTTGCTTGTCATTTGGCCAGGGCCACTTAGTGCTCATGGAAAAGAAATGATCCATGTCTCCATCTGAATAGAGAGCCACATGTCGTCAGGTCAATACTTTGCTATTGAAATTATGGACAAAGACCTCCCTGTAAGGCAAGAAAGCTTGACCTTCAAAAAAATCCCAGTTCTTTGTGTATGAAAAATAGCTCAGTCTGCCTGTCTGAGAGAAAGAAAAAAATATGTTTTAGACACAACCAAGGTCTTTTCTCAAGTAAAATATTTCTCTGCTGACACAATTTCACTTATACATTTCTACGGCCAACTGATGGTCACAGTTTACAATCTTTTTTTACCAGCACTCATTTACTACCCCTTTAAAAAAAAAAGGAAGTGTGTGGGAAAAAAACATCAACATATTAAAAAGGAATGTGTTACACTTTATTTCGTTTCATTAACTATTGTTACTCATGCACATCTTTGGTGTGCAGCAAGAGGGCAGCAGAAGTGCACTAACTCCTAACCTAAGCAAAAAAGATCAAAGAGAAGACTTTCATTTGGAAAAATAATGAAAAAACGCCAATATTTACCTTCACTGTGCTGTGTGTTCCTCCAAACACTCAAGTGACCATGGCTTATTCATATGCTCAGAGCCTTTAAGCACATCGCCTCTCTGCCCACAGCTGGTTTAATCACATATTCTAGATATTTCTTGGGAGACATCTGAATATTCTCTCTGTGGTCAGTGGCTTGCATCTATCCGTCTTTGTATCTGGAGCATCTTACTTTAGGCTCCCTTTGGCCTGTGTTTAGCAAGCTTAGGCGATGAAATGATTTGCTTGAGGCGAGAGCGTTGGGAAGAGCCTGGTGCAGTGCTGAGACATCAAACACAGAAGAAAACACTGATAGAGAGAGAAACACAAGAGCCTGTCATCAATCATAACTCCACCAGGACGCACTGCTGGAATCGAACCCAACATACTAGATTGTTGTCATGACTACAGATTAATATTGCAGGAAGAATCTCAACCTGTGGTCAGATGATGATTACGTCTGTAATGTTCTGCAGTTTTTAATTACAATCTTAGTCTTTTTAAATAAATTTTCTCACAAAAATGTCCTTCTACAGCGACAGAGACATTAAAACAGTTTAGAGGATATAAAAGATTAAGAGATAAACCTGAGATCAGTACACAGGATTGTGGGTTTGCGTCTCGATGAGTTTGAGGCTGGCTAAAGAAAGCAACTATGTTCTGACGCCCTGCCATGGCCTCCTGACAGTCCACCCGCATGTGCATGGGTAGCCACAAATGAGCTCATTTAAAACAAGACTGTTGCTGCAGGCAAGGCTAAAAGTCAGACAGCCAACTCTGACAGGTGTCAGAGTGCCTAGTTGCATCCTCAGTGAGGGCACTGTTCTGCACTCATTACACCTTCAAGTGCAATAAGGTACATCTCCAACGAGGGGTGTGTTTTCAGTGTGGGAAGAGAAAGTTTTAAGAGTTCGTCTCGAAGTATTGAGAATTCGCTTAAAATGTGGAACGGGCAAATACATTATGTGCAAAAGGAAGACTTAAAAATATTAAAATATTAAATTAAAAATAATATTTATTGTTAAGAGGATACACAAGGATTTGTTTTTACTTTCTAAAGTGAACAGTAATGATATTGGGATGCATGTGAGGGGCACACTGATGAATTTGCTGCGTGTATGCAAAGCAAAGTAGTGCTGTGCATATGAACTAAGAGTTAGACTTTTGTGGTATGCAAAATTTTTTCCAAGGCTGACAGGCCTGAATCTCTAGCATGCCGCTGTTATTGCTCAGAAGACCTCTTATAAAAGGGCTCTGAGGACATAAGATCTTTTTACACGCCACAGAGGATAAAACTGCATTTGAGCCTGACTTTTCAGTTTTATTCAATTTAACTTGTTTCTCTTCCTAACTGTCCCCTCCTGAAATGCACAGGTGATATAAATATGCAATTGATTATTATGCAATTGTTCATAAAAATATATTACTTTTAAGTCTGTTTGCTCTACATTGACAGCAACACAGTATCTCCTGTCACTAAATGAAAGAATAAAGTGGGAAACTTCTACCTTCCTAACTTTTTCATGTCTGTTTGATTCCTAGAAAGCAACAACCACAAGGCATCAACTCATGAGTTTAATTAGAGCCACAGAGTGCTAGCAATGACTCCTCTGTGAGATGCCAGGAGACAATTTGGCAGCCATGGCATGGTTTTAAAATTATCCAGTTTTATATTTATTTATTTATCAATCTATTCTTCTTCAAGGTTGCAATGTTTTACCACAGGAAATAACAACCTTAAAAATGAAGAAATATTACTTCTTGTAAATTATCAGCCAATGCAAGCAAAAGGTGACAAGGTGTATCCAATTAAAAGTAGTGAAATGATCATGATGCGGCTGGGCGAAAATAAATATTCATGAGCTGATTATGATAAATACAGGCCTCGTCTTTAGGGACTGCGAGTTTAGCTAGACGATAATGCTCAATATCTTTTGCCTAAGATGTTGCCACTTTATCTCTAATTCAGTACACGCAATGGTTGCACACTCTTGTATTAGTTATGTCATTGATTATTCAAACTTCAGGGTTTTAGAGTAGGAAGTCAGTGGTTGGTATAAACATATTGAATTATAAAAACATCAGCTCTTATACCAGGAGGAGGCACATTTCTCAAGAAATGATAACTCTTCTCCTCTCTTCTCCTTAATGTGTATGCTTTTTAGTGCGTATTTGTCTCTAATATGTGCTGAGCCGGAGCACACAGTGAGGCTGTGTGTTTGTGTGTTCATATGTGTGTACTCTTTTGCTTCCCTGCTGACAGTGTGTGGGTGATGGATGGAAGTTGTGTGTACCACCTGTTATGATACACACAGACACACACACTTTTACACATTTGGCTAGCAATTTGGAATAGCTAGTTTTATTACACAGACATACTGATAGTGATCTGTAATAGAGAGCATGCTAACGCTGTGTCACATATCCTCTCTCTGCATATTCCCACTTATCTGGGATGTGTCCGCCTCAAAGCATGTTGATTTGTTACTAATAAGACAAGCGTATCCTGCTTTGCTTCGCTGCTTAAGATGTAACCCAGATTGCTCTCCAGTATTTTTAAAATGCTATCAATTCAAATGGTTAGAACAAAACACCTTCATCCATTACATTCATTTGGAGGGAGCCCTAGCAGCAGGGACACACAGGGTGAAGTTAAAAATCTGGGCTTCTTATTTTGTTTGCATATCCTGCGGATGTCTCTGGGGTTAGATTGAGGCAAAGTAGGATGAAGCTTTCCCTGCCACCCCCGAGTAAATATCAAAAGGGAACACTGATCTGATTTGCAGTCTGTGTATAAAGTCATGCAAAGTCAAAAACAACACCAGTTAGTGTTTGCAAGATTTTCATGTTGGCAATTTTCAAGTCTGCGTTTAAGTCTTGCTGGCTTGAACAAACCGAAATATCTACAGAATTGTAGTTCTTCTAGCCTAATTGGTTAAAGGGTTGATTATTTTGAGTTTCATTATGCTTATCTTTTATCTTCTCAATGAAGACATGCAAAAGAGAGAGATTAATGCATGACATTAATAAAGTTGTGTTTATGTAATAAAAAAGGCAGTGTCTAGCAGTGCCTTAGTCATTTTGTAGTTAATCTTCTGAGAAGCAAACCTTTTGGGCACATTTTGAATTCAGTAACTATAAAAATTCATGTATTTTACAAGATTAATAATAGTAACTATTTTCTTAAAACTTTGTGCAAAACTTAACTTAATGGAATCTTTTTAATAATTTCTCAGATTATATTTTATTTTGCTTCAAATTATGTTTTCTATATACATTTTTCTGAATTCTGATATATTATACTATCTAAGCAGGTTTTGTCATCTGAAAGAGTATCTAACAGTTTGGTGGATGAGTAAGATCTTTACAATATTTGAAAAAGAAAATATTCAAAATTGAATGAACACCAATGAATTTAAATATTCGACCAACATGATTGATCACCTCTGCTGCTTTGTTGGGAGTCCCAGCACAACGGTGCCACATGAGTCATGAGTCATGAGACAGTCACATGTGAGTGCTGAACAGAACAGAAGTTTGTTTGTTACATGAATTAAGGTGTGAATGGGTGTGAAACCACCTCAGATAGGGTGTCATCCTGTAATTGCTCCAATCCTACAACAATACTCCAGTGGATAGTTTAATTTTGACTTTATATGACTGAATCTTACTTTTTTTTTTCCAAGCCAAACACAATCTTTATCGAAAAAACCTATTAATTCTCTTAAGGGTGTGGGAATGATGCTTCAAGTAGCAGATTAAAAGGTACAAGGGGGAGATGCCAGATTTAATATGTGAAAGAAATATTTCCTCATTTCTTTTAAGCAATTAAACCAGAGTCTATTGTGAATTTGCACCATTTTATATGTTAAGTGTCAAAAGGTTGAGTATGTGGCTTTCGGGTTTTTTTTTTCCAGATCATGTGTGTCTGTTTTGGTCCTAACAGGCAACACTTTTTTGTTGTAGTGTGTGTCATGTGTGTGTGTTTGTGTGTGGGTTTGTGCATGTATGTATGTTTGTGCTGTGGTGTCTTTTGATAGAGTGACTGAAAATAGAAGCTGACCTTAAAACTGTGATGGATGACGGGGTTGAATGCAGAATACCAAGTTCGGCAGCCGCCCCTGTTGGCTTATAGCTTAAGGTCACAACGCAGTGACAGAAATGGGGAGGGGAAGAGAAAGACAATTCATTTCGCAATGGCCTGAACCTTTTGATCCCCCATCACAACTCTGTCTCTGTCCTCTTGTGTTTTTGCGCAGACAGACGTGTCACAACGAATTAGACGATCTTACTCGCCAGTAATTGGTTTCTGGGGAAAGGTTTTAAGGCTGACATTAGGAAAAGGGTGACTTCCTTCTCCTGTTAATTGAGTCAGTGGTTAGAGTCAAAAAACATGGCAGAGATGTTCCTTCACAGTAAAAAATGGCATTAGGGTGATCTGTGCTTAAAAAGTTTGTGCTGTACTTTGTCAGGTTGTTGAAAACCTGTCCAGCTAACTGCCATGTTCTGTGAGGCTTTGTATGTATCATTAGGAGAGAAAGACTAAAGAATAATGAGTAAAATGAAAAGCTGTTGTATCTCCCAATGCAGTTGCCACTGATTTTCTCAGAATAATGTCAGGCCATTGTGTCACATTGAATGGGTCTGCAGGGTATGCTCACCAATACATTTTTTTTTTAATGCCACGACCCTCCAGTGTGAAACCGAGTTGTTGGCAGTTGAAAGAAAAGATGACGCTCTCACTAATATGTTTGCACATGTATGTCCATTATGAATTCAGTATGAGGAGCAAGTTCACAGATACTGACTCACTGAGTTGAATTCTAATCATAAAATGATTTACTGAAAGCAGCTCTCAAATGACTTCTGTGGGTGTCTGTCTCTGCCTGTAAACCTTTAGATGTGAATGAGCTTTAGCACATACATTTTATGTGTGACTCTCTGTATGTATGTATTTATGAGCAGACCAGGCTCCTGAATGATAGAAATCTTCTCAAAGACAGTTCTGTGAAGGTTAAAATGTTTACAGTGAAGAGGCAAGTGGATATAGATAATAATCACACCCTCTTCAAGAGTTTATTGCTTTGTGTAAACTCAAAGGTAGGGGCATAGGTGGAATGCATTATGTACTTATCAAATTACATTTTTCATTTTCTCTGCCTGTTTTTAAGTTACACAGTAGTTTTCAGACAATAATAAGGCACAGATTTGTACCAGTTCAGCTCATAAGAGCCAATCACCTGGGTATCCCGGTTCTCCAGCATCCACAGAAAAGGTTTGTTTACCCACAAAGAAGGCTATTGAAAAAAGAAATGAAG
>JAPZDZ010000004.1:16347111-16365353 GCA_029783805.1 Acanthurus tennentii
GGAGGTAGTCAGTGTGAATGGCTCGGTATACAAAACACTGAACTTAGTTTCCCCCTTTAAACTGACAGACAACGTGCTTCTGTTGTTGAATTATGTTAACGGTAAAAAAGTTATCTTGAATCTTTGTTAGCTTGGTTACATTTGTCATGCCCTGGCTTCTCTGTGGTTTTAGAATTTAGGTATCACTTTTGGTTTCACACTGGTCCCAGTATCTGCTCTCCTGAGCCAAAGTTCTATATACGACCCTGCACTCTGCCTTGAACTTCACCCTTCTTGGGACTTTGTTACTCTTTCTACTTTGTCAGGTGGTGCTGTGAGTGTGTAATTTTGATTTCGCAGATAGGGGTTATATTAGTTTGTTTAAAGCTCTATGCATCTAATTCAGATGGGTACCTTGTGAATCTGAATGAGACACCAAGTGGTATAATAAAGCATTTTGACGATCTGGGAATGAGATCCGACTGCTTGTCTGATTGTAATGCAAATCAACTAATGTATGTTTTGTCTGTTGCCCAACCAGCAACTTAAATCCAAACTTGTTATTGGAGGAAGTTGTAGTCAGGGTTCAACTTGAATGTTTGCGTTTTTTTATGTTTTTTAATTTTTTTTTACTTTCTCACACAACTAAAATTCAGTTTCCATTATAAATAAAATGTTCATTCAGCTTGTTAGTGTCTTTACCTGCCGCTGTTAGTTCCTGGTCAGTACTCCACATTTCCAAGTCTCACCAGAGATTAAAAAAACAAAAAAGCAGACACTTCCATCATCGGCAATGAGTCAGTTACAGAGTCAGTTCTAGCTTAGTGAAACCTATACATTAAATGTCATAGATTTGTGCGCTAGTAGTATGATAGTTTTTAGCATTATATCAATCAACATAACGAACGATCCCCCCCTAATTGGAAAATCTGTGAAGGAGGCGAAAAAAAGGAAAACTGTGGGAGACACAAGCATAACCTGTTTCCCATCTACATGATGCAAACACTGTAACCCAAATGTGCAGGATGTTGCTCGCAGGTGTGAATGAAGAGTCTGGTTCGTTGCCTTGCCTCCCTATGATTCCCACTAACACCTCTCTGCTTATCACACAGTCTCACTTTTTATAGAGCTGCCATAGACAATTCCAGAAGAATTATGTGTTGCTCGGTGACAGGCAGTACCTTTTGTTATGAGTATGTGTGAAAAGACGGGGAAAAGCCTCTGCCTGCTTTGTGCCTCCGCCTCTCAAAGTGAAGGCTTACCCTTTGGTGTGTATGTACGGTTTGAAATAAAGCCATCTCTAGGATCTGTGTGTGCGAACACTTTTGCAGGAGGGAGGAAGATGCATTTTACAAAGGTCTTGCAAGAATGAACAGCGAACTGCTCCCATTATTAACAAAAGACGTTCCTATAATGTTTTTGTCTTCATGTGCTTTCTTTTAGCTTGTGTACCAGAGAAAAAAAAAAGACTCTGCAGCTTCTCTATTCTCCAGTAACTTTTTCTTCAAACACTTGTTTCATTGTCCATTGAACTTGTTGCATCTGGAGTTGTGCCGTCAGAAGCACTACTGTCACATCCTCCGTTATACAGTCTTTGCCAATGTTTTGTCGAAATATTAAAGCAATCCCCGCCAAATATAAGCAACCCTACTCTCACACACACACCCCACACCCTCTCATATTGCTTTGCTTAAAAGGAAAGAAAAAGGATGGCATAACCGCATGCTGTGTGCAGACATTTAAATTTGACTCTCATGAGCACGAATCCCATAAAGCCTGAGCCTGACAAGCGTCTCTCTCCATCCTCAACTGTTCCCCATTCATTAACACTTTTCTCATTCAGGAAGTCTATCACAACTTTGGAGGAGTGAGGGTGAATGATGTGGAAAAGGATGCAACGGTGGATATCTGCAGGGGGAAGAAGTAATGGGGTGCCCCCCTCCTTCATTTGGAGGCAAGGCAGGGAGACTAGGAGAATAAAAAAGAGCATGAACATGTTTCTTCTCGCTAATCTCACACTGAGTTTTCACACCTAACTGCTCCAGCAATGATACATTATTCAGTGTTTGCACAGCCTCGCCCCAGACCAGAATGAGCTGTGTGCGTGTATGAGCTACAGGCAACATGCAATACAAAAGACCGTAAGGCTGCGAGGTGTCTGTTTGTTCATCTCACACTGAACTTGAAGGTCAGTGATTTTGAAGTTTGAATGCTGAACTGTATGACTTGATTTTAAGGGGGGAAAAAAAAGACCAAAAAACAGCCACAGATGATTTTTTAAAATTCATGCAAAAGCACAACATGACTTTCTACTGACGTCAAGTTAACACACTCAAGGAAGTTCAAAAGCCGGCGGGCCCACCTGCCGAGGCGCGCCCACACTGACATTGTTATCGACAGAAACTTTGAGAAGCACATGGGACACAACAGTTCTGCGCTTGTGTCTTGCGAAGAACCACGCTGGGAGAAGACAGCTTTAAAGAAATTTGTTTGATGTTGAGAAACACAGAGCCACATGCTCAGGGGAGTTTTTCCAGTTAAGTACCACCACAACTACAGGGAATGAAAGATCTGAGGATTAGCCTGTTAAAAATGTGTGCTAACAAATTAGGGCTTTCACTGGCATCCGCAATTATATTGGACCTACATGAGAGGGAAGTCCTGCAAATACTGTTTAACTGATGCTTGTTTTTGCAAACAATGCTCATTGCTCATGTTTGTGCTCACATTTGAATGGATGGGTTTTGCCACTCCAGGAAAATTCAGAGGGTGTCAGAAACATTTTAAGGTCCAGGGAAGAAAAACAAGTAGTGAAATGAAACCTAAATATAAAAAAGTAACTGCACAATGATTGCAGCATCTAACATGACTATTTAAAAGTCCAAAAATTCTCTAACTGCTGTAATCAATATTATATTTGCGATGGATGAAATTACTATTTGTAATTTATAATATGCAAAGATAATGATTACTAGCGTTCTTTGGTGTGATTTGGCATCTTTTTAGCCCATTGTTTTGGTTTCATGAGTCACATTTAACACTTTCACAGTGTTTTTGTTCAGTTCCATCAGTGTTGTTTTAACCAGCAGCTGTTCTCAGCAAGAAAAAAAAAAGTTCCAAAATAATCAATGAAATAAATTAATGAAATAATAAACTGAAAGATAGTAGCTGAAGGACATAGCGGAACACTTAGCATGGAAAAGGCCTGATATTGATTTAAAGAGAGTGATGTTCAGATGTATTGTGTGACCAGAAGCAACGGCAATAAAACGTTAATGTTGCTTTGTGTCCGCTTGATGTGTAAACTAGCAGCTAACATGCTTTACATATTTAAAAAGTGATCAGTGCAAACAGCTTGTTGCACTTCACTTAAGTAGCTAAAAATCTTTATTTGCTGGTATAAACTGCACTTACATCATAACTAACTTTCCTGATTATACGTGCCAAAGTGAGATGTGTGAAGTGTGTTGAACTATATTTAAATCATCCTGATACATTTCATCACTTTGCAGCTAACATGCTTTTAATATTTGAAACAAAATTCACTGTTAATGTTATTTCTACTTTATTTAAGTGTCAACATTTTCTTTTACTGCTGGTGTACTTATTAATTTACCTAGGCTCTGTGTACTGACTGTCTTTTGTTCTTCCTATCTGTTCTTTTATCTTTTGCTCTGCAGTATTTGAAAAATAATAATTCAACTGTCAAAATAAACAGAGTGATGAAACTTTGAGCACCCTTTGCGAGGGCGGTCTCAGTGTGATGTCTATTTTAGGGTGCGCATAATATTCAAAGCTCGGAGGCACGTGTACAGGAGCTGAGAAAATGACATTTGAGGTGGTCATTTTCCTTCCTGGCCATATAACCTCATGATACATGATGGATGGTTCTGGTTACCCATGGTTACTCAAGCAGCACAGGTAAAGTGTTTCCCTCTAAGCCAGGAGCAACTCTTGATCAGTGGTCCATGTCTGCTAACCCTCGCCCACTCCTATTTGCCACCCCCCCCTCGGCCTCCTCTGCCTCTCTCCCCTCCCAGAGGGGCTGCTGTTCACCGCAGAGTGCCTCCTGCGTAATGCTAGACTTGACAGAGTCCACCACAAGACGGGGTTTAAAGGAGAGGGGGCCGGTGGGGGGGTGTTGTGTGGCTCAGAGGGCTGCCACAGTCACGGGTGTCATCGCAGGCATGACCGGATCGTCCCCCCCTCCATCTCCAAACCTAACTGCTGAATGATTCATGAGGTGAAATGCAAGGTGGGAGGGGGTGAGGAGAGAGGGGTTGAGGTGTGTGTGTGTGTGTGTGTGATTGCATCATTGCTGTGTCTGGGCCTCTCTTGTGAGTGCTGTATTCTTAACCCTGACACGCAAGAGAGATGACGGGGGCAGAAGGAGGGGGCAGTGTTTGTGTTGTCAGTAAATAGGCACACACACACACACACACACATACACACAACTGAAGGCAAGGAGGAATTGTTAATCGTACAAGCAATAAATATTACACATGCATGCACGCTCATTAATTTGGATGCTTGTCATGGTGACAAAGAAGGCTGGGTGTGGTCATGGGGGGGGGGGGGCAAGTATGGGTATCCCCACTGGAAAAGCCCTGAACAAAACCTCCCCTCCCCCTTCCAACACCTAATACATTATTAAGAGGTGTCTACAGGCATTGGAAGGCAGAGGGAGGTTTATTTAGTCTGAGTCCAAACTCTGTAGTGTAGTGTGAACCAGGCTGATTTTTTTACAGCTGTCATTTTCAGGAAAAAGTCCAATTTTTTTCCTCCAAAAACCCACCAAGTACACCAAGCCAAAGACGCCTCTTGCTGGAAAATTAGGATCAATTGTAAAATAGCTGAAAGACACTAATGGGAAGATAAGGAGTGGAGTGATATGTGCCATAAAAGAGTGATGATGCGAGTCTACGAGGAAGGAGGAGCCATCTTTCTATTGATTCAGGCATTAATGTACATCATGTACAAATTGGTTGAGTGTGGCCCCTCATGTGAAGCCTACTGCTGCACAAACAAACTAATTGGAAAATTTGTCTTATTATCCACTTGTGGGTGTATCAGGGCGAGTTGTCAACTCCAACTGATTTATGAGTACATTTTTTCACTTTTTCTTACACGCTTGCTCCATGTGTCTTTTTTTGTAAAGCACTAAAAAAAAAAAAGTCACAGGAGGAATTCAAGAATCTCTCCTTGTCAAAAGGACTAAGCCTGCTTTCTTCTTGAGAGCTGAAGGGGGAAAAAGAGGGGGAAGGCAGGGAGGGATAAATAAAAAAAAAGGAGACGGTCCTATATATCACACAGGTAGCTCAAACCCTGACAATCGACTATCTGTCAGCCTTCTCATAGCAACAGGGCAACTCCCATGAATCAAGGACCTCGGGGGAGGAAACCAAGAGGTATAAGTCTCAGAATGTGTGTGTGGCGGTTTCTTGTGGCTAATTTATTTAGTTGAATTTCATTAATCATATTTACCACCTGTGCTCGACTGTGCCAGCGACTCTTGGTGTTATTATAGTATCTGTGAGAGACAAACAGTGTGTATGTGTGCTTCTTCTATACTAAAGGCTGTGTGTGTGTGTGTGAGAGAGTGAACACAAATGTAAGGCATAATGCAGAGCCTGCTGAAGGTCTGCTCGTGTAGAGAAACACAGGAAGCAATATACACTTGTAGACATGCACCCCCCCCCCCCACACACACACACACTTACAATCTCTCTATCTCGCTTCCTTTCCACACATACAAACACATTTGACACATGCGTATACATAACTGTGTCCCTTTGTGGACCGTTGCCATGCAACATTTCTCTGATTGGGTTAGTTGAGCTCTGGTGCATGTGTACTCTCTCTCTCTCTCTCACTCACACACACACACACACACACTCCCGCTGGTTGATGAGGATCAGATCACACACACAAACACTCCTTTGCCACACCCATCCTCCGCTCTCACGGGACACAGCTGCACTTCCAAGGCCAAGGATGGAGTGAGGAGAGAGATGTTGTTGTTCCTGCAGGAGGGAAGCTCTGCTGCTGCTCAGTCCAGGGCCGTAGCTTGTCTTGAAGATCTCCTTGAAGGTGTTGGATGGCTCTTCAGTTTGGGTTGCAGAGGACATTTATTTTGACAGTTTCAACCATTTTCTCTGTTTTCATTTTGTAAACTATAGCTGGAATTTTAAAACCACCTAGAAATGTCAGAATGTGGTAAGGATGGATGAGTAAAGGTCACCAACTGCAGTTCACTTTGCTTTTTTCCCGAATGCAAGGGCAATTCCTCTTAATAATAGCCTTTACCAGTTGCAGCTGACAGTGTGCCATCGTGTTAAGTGTCTCATTTTCTGTTTCTGTTTCATTTCTGTGGATCTAAATTTGAGTTGACAGGACTTCAGGTCAATATAACCCACTAGAGACCAAGAGAGTTGTTGCTGTGTTTGCTGGAAGCTGTTTCACTTTGTTTGTTGTAATATGACATGAGCAGACAAATATGTGATCCATGGTGATGGTGTGAACCCAACCTTTAAATGTAGATTTAACTTGACAGCTGTCTAATTTGTACAGATGTCAACATGAGAGAAAGGGCCGTTTCTGCGCTTTCTTTGTTCTATAACACATGTTTCATCTTAGTAAATGACATATTTCAAAGATTAGACATTGATTAGAAAAAATTTGTTGTTTACAAAAATTTATTCATACAAATCTTACAACACTTTCATAACATTGAGAAATGTAAAACCCCATATGAGGACTCCTGTGTGTATAACGATGTCACTTGTACTAAGGTTCACTTTTTAAAACACATTGTTTTCAGATAGATAAGAGATTAAACATTGAAGTAAGGCGTTTGGCGCTTTCAGAAATATCAACAACAGGCATTTTCTATGATCTGAACAACATCTCTGTCATGTTCTGAAACCCTTATTTTTTCTAGATAGTGATGCACATAGTTGTAAATAATATTTCGGGGCTATATTCTGATTAATAAATTACTGACCAATATCAAAATAATCAACAACACCTCATAATCAACAGTAACAAACACTGGTCATTGTTCACAACTCTTACAGACACTGAACACCCCAAACTCATGCACACACACACATACACACACACATTGCCTGCTCCATCAACATATACATTCTATTCTTTTTTTTATTTTGTTTTTATTCCATGAATAATTGGCCATGCTTTAAAAGAAAGCCTAATTCTACTACTCTTGGGGCAGACTAAGCCGAGCGAAACAGAGTAAAAGGAAGTTTCAATGTAAGCTAATGGACTGCAGCATTGTAGGGCCACTAAAATTGCCATCTGTCACGTGTGGCGAATTTTTTTTTTATCTTTTATGTTTTTTTTTTCTCACGTCGAAAGCAAGGCACCAAAGCCAAAAGCTGTTTCCACCTCTGCATGCGCACTCAGTCGCTCATTCACACAAACATCAAATGCATACACACACACACACACACACACACGCATATAAACACAAATACACACTGATCTGCAAACATCTGCATCCGTACACATTCACACAAAGCCTACAGGATTACGCCGAATTGAAGGAGTGTATTGATAGTTTCTATGGAGGGGGTGCAGGCCACTGATTGGATTGCAGGGGTGCATAAAGCTGCATTTCCATATTACTGAATAAATACATGAGATATGTCCCTAAAAAAAAGTCAGTGGGAAGATCCCTCCGCTGGAGGGCTGAAGAGGGAATCTCAGACTGATCTCGTCCAGCTTCACTCACACAGTCAATCTGTCTGCTGATACCAGAGTAACATCTGATTCTTTCTATCAGACTCATCGACCCTGATCCCACTTTGGCAGGTGAGGGGAGGTGGCGGCTCTCTCGCCTCTTGTTTGTTTCTGCATCCAGGTGCGACGACCAATCATATGCATGTGGGTGCTGTAACCTGTCTCTTATATAACAGCCTACTTTGCTTCTCTCTCTCTCATACAAACACATTATCTCTCTTTGTCTCCTCTCGTCCACTCCATGCACACTCTCCTCATCTCTTCATCACACCCTCACTGCACATACCCCTGTAGACATCTAACACATATCGGCTTAGTCTTAACAATGAACCACAGCACTGTCAAATCAACTATTTAGCACGGCGACCTAGAAGCAAAAGAATGTCTAAAAAACTGCTACCAGAACAACAGCGATCAGCAAAAAGTGGGGGTCCAGTGTCTTGTCTTATGATGACAGCAGCAGGGGAGGTAAAAATTCAACAAGTCAGTGCAGTACCAGTTTCCACCACCTCTAAACCACCTTGTTCACATTCCCAACACATCTTGTGGGGGAGTGGTGCTGAAATAGGCTTAGCACAACCCGCCTGCTAAAAAGCACAATCCAAAAATGCACAAGGGCATGCAGTTTCTAAGCAAAATTAGCTACGTGTCAATTTCCACATGCACCAATAAATGAGAAATAAGATAAATATTCCTAACTGTAACTCAAATGCTACCTTTTCTCTCGGCCTCTTGTCACAAAATGCTTCCTTTATTGCATCTTACATGTCCTGGGTCCATTCTGAATATTTCTGGTGCTGCCCAAATACAATCAACAACTGAAGCACATTCCCCCATATAACTCTGTTGACTGAACACTGAGATGAAAATGTGCACCGTGTAATTTCTATACTGTACATAATACACACACATGGAACATTCTTTACACAGTCCTATAGAGCATGATTAATGATTTTGAGGCAAGTGAGCAAGCAGTGTTTGCCGCATACTTTTAACAGCATCTCAGATGCTTCCTTTATCTTTGTTAAAGGCATTGATGCCCTTGCAAAAGCCTGCAATAAAAATTTGTTTAAATTAAGGGGTTGGATTTTTTACCACCAGTTACAGAAATGACAGTATAAGTCAGTCAGTTATCCATCAAATGAGAGGCTGCATAACAGAAGCCATCTGAATTCCCCTGGAGGGGCAGAAAGCTATACAAACCCACAGAGCTCCCATTAAGGGAACAGGGAGAAGGGTGGACAAGGGCAACATCTATCATTTAGGATAAGCTGGATATGCCTCACATAGCATGCTCACTGCTTCTTTGGGCCTGTTTGGAAAACAAACGACACTAAAAAAATAGAACGTTGGTTACAAAAATAAGTATAACATTCAATACTTTGATTGTCTTTTTAAAATCTATTTATTTTCTGCATATGTAGATGACCTTTAAAGATTTCAAGCGCAAAACGTTGAAAGTGCACAATTATCTTTTTTTTTCTGATTTCTTCTTTTTTTTTAAGTCATTTTGTTTTGTTTTCAACATCTTAACATGAAAATAAAATATTGGTCCACAAAGTATAACTGTGCGGTATCAAGTGCTTTTGTACAAAAAGAAAAAAAAACGATATTATTATTAAAATATTCATTTTAATGGCTTTACTTCATACATAAATACATGTTGAAAGAACACAGGCGCAATCCACTGGTTGGTCAGATATATCTGAATGACTTTGATTTAACGACTGGATGTATATACACAGGAGGGCAGTTTGGGCGCCTTAGCAGCGCTACAAATAGGCAAGTCGGCGTCCTTTGTTCCTAACTCTCTGTCTGTACCTTCTTCCCAGAACCGCTGCCAGGTATTTCTGCACGGCCATCTGCTTTCTATAGCGACTGTAGCTGTCGGTGAAGATCCCATCTGAATGTCTTTTGGATAAGGGCTCTGACTCGTCCTCCATGCTGTTGTCTTCACTGCAAAAAAAAAAAAAACCCAAAAAAAAAACAAAAACAAAAAAAGAACAAAATAATGATTTTAATATTAGTGAATGCTGCAGCCGTCCTCCTTCACACAAATTTCTGCTCTTTTTTTTTTTGATTTGACACCTCAGCTTTGATGTCTTCATGTTGCCATGATGTTTAGTTACCTGCGGTCATTAATGATGCATTTATGGGCCTTTAATCCTTTTTAATTTCGTTTGAAAAAAGGCGGCAAGCAAGACAGTGTAAAAGAAACAGTGATTTAAGCCTTTTGGAGAAGTTCTAAATTATTTATTGGCATCTCATTGCGTATTCTGACGCAAGGTAATTCATTAGGGCAAACAAAATCAATTTATGGATTAATCACATATAAATCTTTGTGTATTTTAGTCTCAGAAAAACCGACCCTTTATTCTTAAGGGAGGACACTAATCATGAACGCAGTGCCACGCCACAACAAAAACAAGAAACAAAAGGGATGTCATGAAAATGTCTAGACGATTTTTTTTTATCGAGTGATAATAAAAAAAAAATCATAAACACGCACATAAAATGAAAGACAGTGATGCAGCAGCCTGGACGTGTGCAGCGGAGGAACATAAAGGATGATGACTGCAGGTGAACGCTTATAAGAAATGCCCTTACCCTGCACGAATTGTCATCAGAGAATGCAGATAATGTCTCGCTGTTAACTGACCCAGGATCTCCCTCAAGGCTCTATCTAATTCTTCCTCAGCATGCCTTTCTGATCTGAGATGATAAAACGCCAAAACACATAGATCATCAGTGACTAAAAAAAGCGCAGACAAAATGATCCAAAGTAGCCTAAAATGTCCCCACCCACCCTCAGGTCTAATATCATATCAAGTGTTTTTAAATTGCAGTCTGAACCTCTTTTTTCCCCTTTTTTCCCTTTTTTTTAGCACACGCCATAGCCTTTATATCTGACGACCTTTAATCTAGATTAGAACCACTATTTGAAACCAACATTTTAGGCTACTCGGTATGAAAATAACACTGAACAAATAACATGAGAAACTCTGGGGAAAACAAAGCAAGCAAACATTATTGCAAACAGCAAAAAAGTCATTAAAATGGAATTCAGCTCGAGGCTTTAGCTGGGATGTGAAAGCACGTTTACCTCTTCTCTGGTGGGTAGTATATACTGTACGCGTCGTCACTTAAGGATGGTGGGCTTCGTATAGCAATCTGATCGCTATCAAAACCCATGTCGGATAATGAATTCCCATCCTCGTCGAAGGCGTCGTTGTCAAGTCTGCAAAGGGAGAGCATTCGTCACAAATTTGATCTGTGCACAAGTGGGACGCGGGAGTGAAAGAATGCCAAAATGTCTGCATCTGTTTCTAAAATAAGTGGGAGGTTAAATGCATTAGAGATACGGTAAGAAAACGAAAGAAAATACTGAAATAGCTGGAGGTGTATTTAAATAAAATCAGAAAACGAATATTTTATATTGAACCCAATTTGGCTTCAAATGTGTTAAACATGTGTATCTTTATTTTTTTCTTTCTGTTAATTGATTTTTTTATCGGGAAAATCTGTTTTTGATTCCAACTTGATGCTGCTACTGTTAACAGAGGCTACAACCTCATAAAGTATGTATAAAGCGAAACAATGGGTGTGGAAATAATCGAATTAAGTGTGGGCGAGGAATGATTTTTTATTAAAAGAAAGCTGCAATTATCAGTGAAAAATCTGAATCAATACGAACCACGCCCAAATTATGGATATGCTTTTCACAGGAAAAAAAAGGAATAAATCTTAAATGGAGAGAGCTCTCCTATTCGTTTTGCCTCGCCTCTCCTTGGTGACGCCAGTCCACCGTCATCCCAAGGGCTATCCGTTGCATTGACTGCACTCTCATTTTTAATAAGGGGAGTTCTGTGAACCGTCCCACCGGACAGATACCTCTACGCAATTTCCATTTCCATTTTCCACACAAGACTTACGTTTGTGTTTGCTGGATAAACTGTATTTCCGTTTGTTATTCCCCTCAGTTCTTTGATTTAAAATTGCGCGCATAGTTTGTGCGTAATTACGCACATTTTCTTGAGATAAAAGTGCTCAAATACAAAGTCTTAAATAAGACTATATCATTAATCACTCTGCAATACCATCAGTGAACAAAAACGGTTTTAAACAGGGTTACACTTCAAGATTTTTAAAAAATACTGTCAAAATCAGGTCATAAAGATGCACAAAGCGCATACACCTACCTAATCTTAGGGTAACTTAGTCCGATAGGTGTGCAGAAGACGCTGTAGTGCATTAAGATTCCGTAGATGAGCAAGATTAAAGTCGCTTTACTCGAACTGGCCATGCTGTTAGAAAAATGAAAAAAAACAGATGCAACATTAAACAGGTTAGTCACTCCTGTGGAAAGCAACATGCTCGCTCTTTGTTCTGACAAATTCACATGCTGTGCTGCTACACTTATCACAAACTACTGAGCTGGATTGAATATACGCCTTTTTAAATTAACTGGAATAAAACACCACGTCCGTTGCTCAAACCAAAAAGATTTCTGTCTGTTTTATTTATTCCATTTCGTAAAAGTTTAACTGTGGCGTTGACGCCAAATCCTTTGCATGCAGCGTCAAAGTAATTAAAAACAGTAGATCTCCATGCAGTGCAGGAAAAGGGAAAATTTCCATTACTTTATCTTGCTCTCCATCATTGAATTTCTCCGAGTTTTAAGACAATCCGCAGCTAAAACACATACCTATAGCAGGGGAGCAGAGAGAGCGCTGTGCTGTAGGATGTGATCCGGGCGCGGCTGTGGTAGTATGTGTGTGTGAGTGAGAGAGAGAGTATAAGAGAGAGGAGATATCTTTCTCACGGCACTTGTTTCCTGGCTGAAGCGCCTCCGTCGTCTCCTTATGTTCCCCTCAGAACAGCCTATCTCACTTTTATACACAATTAATAAGACTGGACCGGTCGCACAGGCGGAAAAAAAAACTCGGTGGGAAAGTGTGCCGTATGTTCGTCTACATATCGTTGCTCTAAACTTTTGTCCTGAGCTCTGATTGCCTTGGATTTTTATCCATGCAGCGTAAGCCTTGCCCCCCCCACACCCCCTCCCTCCAATAAGTCACATTAAGGATGCTTTTGACGTCATCAAGTCTGCCTCCCGGAATATAAAAGTACAGTTCCTTCCTCATCGATGCATCCGTCAGACCCCCCCACCCCCACCTCCCCTCTAAGATGGAAGTTTTCGCCCAAACTTTCCTCTTAAAAAGCAGAAATGGCCGTGAATGCGCACATGGTTTAGCGAACTTTTTGCACAGGATGATATGACGGCCAAAAGGCCTGCAAATCAATTTGTCCCTCGACGCGACCGCGACGGCTTTATTCCCGGGCACCATCAATAAGTTCAATGAGGCTTTTATGATTATGACTGATCTGGGAAATGATGATCTTTGCTGCTGCTGGTGGTGGTGGGGGTTTCATGTGACTGGGTGGTTTTGATGGTCGTGGTGGTGGTGGGGGTGGGGGGAATCAGGCTTCCGCTGACCAAGTTCAAGGCCTCTGGGGAGTCAGGAGCTGTCCAGTGCTGAAAGGACTCCTCTCAGATTGCGGCTCTCTGTACTTACAGTAACTTTTTTTTTCTAATCATTTCCAATAATTGCTCTTTGGATATGGAGGTGGGTGGCTTTTAATGGCCAAGCAATGGCAGCGCTAAAGGCCTCGGCCTAACAGTTTGATTGTTGAAATGAACGAGGTGCGTAATCTGATTTGAACGGGCTGGTGACGCAGGATGCCGGTTTAGAGAGCTTTCAACCGACGTGACTTTAAGAACGAGTCACCCTGGTTTCCAGTACTGTTCTGGAAATAACTTTATCGTTATAATGTGCAGACTGATACGTCAAAACGAAAAAAACGAGAAAACCTTCCAAGGATAATATTACATATGTGGCAATTAAGCAAGAAGCAATCGGGCCTGTTCATTTCACCCTTACTAGGCAAATTAGGCCTATTTTGTACGTTTTTTGTTAAAAATTCGAACCCATTTAGGCTTGAGTCTTCTCTATAATGTGCTACTTATTATTAGCTACTTATCCAGTCAAATAAAAATTGAAGCTAACAGTATACAAATAAATAATTGATGGCTTACGGCAGAGTGTTTTAAGATGCAAGTTATGAGACTTTTAATTTGAAGGTGCAAAAATCTAATTCCGTGGTCCTGTATGTTCCCTCGTTATAATCATCAGCTCGAGGTCACCACACCTTTTGGTTGATCACTGTAGGTCTACAACATGAATCAGACCTATAGCTCACCAACCAATTGAAGAGTTTGCCAAAGAGGAGAGAGACGCACGTCAGCGTTTTGTTTACTCTGACGCAATATGACGATAAGAGCCAGTCAGTGCGCGAGGGGGCCTATCCATAAACTTCTTCTTCGTGGGGCGGTATTCCTCTGAAGAGCAGAACTTAAACTCCATATGTGTCAACTGCAGCAGATTCTGGTTTCGGGCTTGTGACAGCAGGTATGGATCCAGCTCAGTAGCCTGAGCAAACGGCGCCATCAAGAGGCAAGAAGAGAAACATGCGGATTATTTAGTCATCAGCGGGAGGAGAAAGAGAAGGATGATTAAATAGGCTCCTGTTGGGTTGTAGTGAGGCCACAAACTAAATCCCCCCTCAAAAAAGGAATTTTCACGGTAGAACAAATCAATGTTTTGTTTTTATCCTGCTTATTTAGCTCACAAGATAATTAAATATGTGTTCTTTTTCCTAAACATGTTGACTAGTTTTTTATTATAACCTTTATTTAACCAAATAATCTAGTATTATAAAAATATATTTTGCAAGAGAGGTCCATGTGTAAGATCCAGGATGTATGCCATATGTTATTAAATATATTCAATTGCAACTTTTAAGCCTAGTAAGTAAAAAATACAGAAAAATTCTAGCAAATGAATATGTGCATCATTTTTCTGTGTATCTTTATTTTCTAGGCCCTCTTCATTTCATTTAAACTGCAGTGCACACACAGAAAGTACCTATTACAAGTGAAGTACTTCACTTAATTTTGATATCTGATTTTATTTTGGCATTTTAAAACTAATATAATAATCCATAACCAGGTGACGTCTGAGACTTGACCTTCTGATTGTGAACCACTGATACGGCTACAGCTCATTCACATAACCCTCATCAATCACACATCTGCAGTGAAACTTTCAATCACCTGCAGTCTGTATACACCTTGAAACTACAAGCACACATAACATTTTAGAATGTTTATTGTTTGTGTGGCTCTCTTGATATAAACTGTGGGTATAAGCTTCCTGTATGAGTTGGCATTCATCTCCTCTTCTGCTTTTAGCATTTAGCTGTTTTGAAAAGGCACAATGGTTGCACCCTGAACTTAACTCAAGACGATTGTGATTGATATAGAAATACAAAAAGCAAAAGCATTTTTTATCCCATATGGCAGAATGATAACTTGCCCAGGCAGACTTTTCTCCAGCACTAACATGTTGCTGTGAAGATGTGCAAGAGTAGTTATTGTTGTTCTTATAGATTACTTGTGATAAAATAATGTAACCTAACATTTGAGCAAGCTCCATTTATCAGAAGCTCCGGAAAAAAGTAGAGTGTTTAAGACAGATTTAGAATATTATAACGTATATTTTTTAAAAATCTACTCAAAAAAAAATCCCTGAATTTAATTGCAAGTGGAAGTTATGTTTATGTCTTTATAGAAAATGACTCAGTAAATTCATTCTCCTCTTCACTGACCTCACTATATCTCCCTTTCCCCGTGTGTGTGTGTGTACTTGCAGAGCTGTCTTTGTGAGAACCAATTTTTTTTGTCTACTGAGTTTACACCATGGAAGCCAGGACCATTATCTGAAAGTGAGGGCATTTTGGCCAGCTCTCACTCTGTTACTGCCCTTTTAAAGGGCTATTTGAGGGTTAAAACTTGATTATAGGGGGAGGGTTAGAATTAGTTTAAGGTTAAGGTAAGGTTGAGGGTTGTGGTCAGGCATTTAGTTTTAATAGTTAAGGTTAGGATAAGGAGCTATGAAATGCATTACGCCAATGAGTGTCCTCACAAGTACAGCTGTACTAGCGTGTGTTTGTGTGTGTGTTAGTGTTCAGGAGGAGGGGCTCCCAGGGGAAGCTTGCGGCGCCGCCTGCGCACAGTGCTCTTAAAGTCAGTAGGGGTCAGCAAATCACTTCAGACTCACTTCAAAAAAAAAAAAAAAAATCTCAGCATAGTGTCTCATGTATTCTGAACCTGTAGTGTGTCGTCGTGTTTTTTAAAAACATTTTTTAAAAGCATTTTTTTATATTTGCTGGTACCAGATGTTAGGATACGGCCTTATCATGACCCCTCTCAAATGCAGCCTTATTCTATCATCTTATCGTCATGACTGTCCATAACAGAAATAAATACTCACTCAGCCTGCCTTTGTAAATGTCATGGATCCGAAACCACAGGAAGGTATAAAGGTTGTACACCATGTGTTAATTGCAGGCATTTATTCAATGGTAATTGAAGTATGAGAAGCACAACTAGACTAAGACTCTCTCATCCTTTAACGCAATCCCAGAGGGCGCCAGATGCCGGACAATTGTGATTAAAGTTCAAAGGTTACACAAAACGATACAGTTTTTCATTTTAAGTCCATTACATACAATTTATAGATTTTTTTACAGGATTTGATTTAGTGATGAAAGTGAGAAGATCTCTATTTTGTTCTTAGCCAAGTGAGACAGATAATATATTCTCTCATCCGCCTGTGTTGTCGGCCATATTGGGCACAAGGGAAAACCATTCAAAGAGATGATGTGACGTTCAGGTGTTATAGGAAATAATAGAACATGCCGGCGCGAACCTTTTTAAAAGTAAAACAAATAAGGAAAAACAAACTCAAGTGTCCTAAGACTCTAAGCTCTTTAGATTTATGTGACATTTCATATTATGTCAGTTAAATATTGTTCATCAGAATTTCCGTTTAAAAGCCAGAGTTTCCGTTATTGTGTCACCAGTAGCCCAATTAACATTCATTTATAAGTAGGTGTTTTTATTTGGGAGTGTGAATGTAAATAGTCAGTTAGGGACAAAATTGACAGAAAAATAAGAGCCAGCTAGTTTGAAAAAATCGTTTTAAATAAATTGTTTAGCAAATTGTCAGACATTACATTCCCTTCAATGTGATCATTAGCTTCTCCTTTTCAGTTTTACACTATTACAAATTGAATATCTTTGGCTTTATTCACACGAAACAAGAAAACTATAACTTCACATTTTTTCTACGTATTAATGACCAAAAAGTAAATTAGGATAAATGCGTATTTGGGTCGGAAGTTACATCTGATGGCTATGAGATTATGTACAACATCAGCATTTTTCTGGCGACAGAATTATACTAATTTTTTTAGTCTTTCCTGTCATCTTAGATCTGCGTAAATCACACGGCAGTTTTAGCAGTCAAACTGAACAAAGATAGAAGAAATAGTGTTTGGTTAAATTGCTCAGCTGGTCAACATGAAATGGTGAAATGTCCACAAGTAGGCACGGCTCCATTTTAACGGGTTACAGGCCTAGAGGGTTTGGAGCCAGTGGTAATCAGGCTATTGTATTAGGCTCTATTGAAGATGGGAGAGGCGAACTTACGAGTCTAATGTGAGTACTCGAACGCAACATTATTCCTTCTTTGGCCTCGTCGGCTACTCCGTGCTAGTCCGGCTATTGTTGTGTGTCTTTCAGGGCACCCCTGACCTATCGGCAGGCGGTGATTTCTGGATTTTTAAACTGTTTTACTTTGCTGCTGTCCCGCCATATTAAGCAGCCTTTTGTCAGCTGGCGGTGCGTCCTCGTTTTAACGGAATATAAAGGATCCCAGCGGAGGACTTTGGGCTGGTGAAATAGTTAATCGGTATGGGACAGACGGAAGACTGAGATTCCACGTTAAGACTCTGCTTGTGTCGGCTGTTTCCACTTCTTTGGATTGTCGACGTGAAATAAAAAACCCGTGGGGACAAATAAATATCACAGGACGCATGTAGCCGAAGCACAACACTGCAAAGGTCGCGTTTAAGGTAAGAAGTGCTCGCCAAAAAAGTCACATTTTGCCTTGGAAGTGAGTGAACGGGGCCTTGCAGTGCTGTTCCACTTGGAGAAAGTTGGGAAAACGCATCACGAGAGTTTCGTCGGTGTGTAACATTGTAATAAAAGTCTTTATCGATGCTAACACTGAACCGGGGGTCGAGATTTTAGGTTTATTCGCCCGTTTCAGTCGATTGGGGATGAAAACAATAAGGGAAGACTCATAAAACCGTCCTGGAACAAGGCGAGATTCCTGCATTTTCTCAGTTTTAGCCATGTAATAAAAAAGTAGCACCAACAAATAACCTTTCTGAGGTTTGCAAACCCATATTTCAAATTTGTCTTTTGAGTTCTTTTCACATTAAGTCCATCCACCCACCCCTTTCTCCCTCCCTGCCTCACCCAATTTCTGTCTCTACACAATCAGCTGCTGTAGGCCTCAGCTGTTACAGGCCTT
>JAPZDZ010000004.1:16490793-16505612 GCA_029783805.1 Acanthurus tennentii
AAACTCAGAGTTTCCTATCTCAGAGTAGATTGACTCAGAGTTCAGGGTTAGACTCAGAGTTTGTTGAACCTGCTTTGAAAACAGACCCCTAATGTTGTAGTCACCCACGTGAGAAGTACCACTGTTTAAATATTATTCTTGTAGAACAACATTTCAGTCAAAGAAAAAATATGGATTAAAATACTGACTATAATCTCTTGTGATAGACTTCAAATGAGTTTTACCTTAGAATAAAAGACCCAGCTGGCTAACTTCATATATAAATCTGGGAAACAAACATTGATAAATTGGTAAAAAAGCAATTACAAAACAAACCTTGCACTTTTTTTGAGAGAATTGAGGCCAGATTTCCTCCCATGGCTCTGCACTGTTCCTTCGCTCCACTCCATGTTTCCAACTGGCTATCAATGACTTTGTAGCACTATAGATGAAAAATTCAACAGCTTAGTGTGATATCTTTTATTTATTTGGCTTTTTTATCTACACAGAACAATGCTCTGTCAGAAACAAGGACTATTTCAAAACAGGCACTAAAAATTTATTTCCTTGCAACACACTGTATTCTCATCAAATCAAACAATTATCAAAGAGGTGACCGCTGACCTTTGAGTTAATTTTTTTCCAGTTTTGTGGACAGCCACCACTTGGGGTAACTGTCGGCGGCACAGTGGCGTTGGCAGGAGGTTCACCACTCCGTTTACATATTGAGTAGAACTCATATCCACAACTATAATCATGCCAGAACCCTGTGAGCGGATCCAGAAAATTGAATAATTATTTCTGCAAACACAATGTGCAGTTTCATCAGATCAATTCATCAGGTAAGTCATTTGAAAGTATGTAGTGAGAATTATTAATTATAAAATATTCACCCATAGAGGTAGTCATGACAGCACAGTGTTCATCATTGTTATAGAATCTGGGTTGATCTTCATCCCACCTTTGAAACACCACTGGAGAACCGTCCATCCACCTTTTTGGAAAGCAGTAAAATTAGCCAAAAAGCTTTTATAGAGTAGACACAATTTTTTATGTAAATAATGAGAGAAGATTGCTTGAAGTCACACTTGATGAAATAAGAAATAAAGATTTCACATACTTGACAACATTTTGCTACCTTGCACTCTTCAGGTTTTAACAATGAATGTCTCATTTTACATTTGTACTTTGATAGTCATTTCTTATCCAGCAGCCAAGTCTCTCTTGTCACCAGGTCGTACCTAATTACAACTGAGTTGACAGGGTTACAACTAGTACATCAGCTAAGATGTCCCTCATATTTCTGTCAAATTCCATGCAAACGGCTTCAAAAAAATTTCACACTTCCTTGTATGCATTTGATCATCATGTTCACTCTTTTGTTTTTGATAACTATATATACTATTAACATATCCTTATAACCCAACATAATCATAGTTTTGTTTTGTTTTGAGACATTTTTGGAAACATTTAGGAAACTGATTAAACCATGATGTTATATTCCATCACTTGACGTTGTCTCACCTCTGTCACTTTCTTTCTTAGAAGGTGATAGACTTTGCCACATTCATGGCCAGATGCTTTGTTTTTCTAAATTGGAAATCTGCTGTGCCAGGAATATTCTAAGCAAGTTTTGGTCTACAAATTATACAGTGCGGTCTAAGCGTGCTCTATATAAAAAAAGGGGGTTTTGTAATGACTAATGTAGCGAATTGGGTCAAATAAACAAAAACTGTTTGGACTTGACTTGTCTTGACTGTATCAAATTCTTAAAAACTTTTGATTGTTGTTTTTTAACTACATTAAACTTGAAGGGGTCAACAAATAAATTCAAGAGGTGCTGGGCCCATTCTTTGTTATGGGGGCCATTTTCTCAGCTGTCTCTTAGTAAATCAGATATAAATTTGTTCCTATTTTCTCTGTAATTGTCCCTTGGAGCAGTGACCTAACAGCCAGTGTTTACTTATATGCTTATACTTAATTTTTTTGTATGAGTTATGATGTATTGTGTGACTAAAATGCTCCTTTTATATATTTTTAAATATATTGTATATGATGTGCATATTTAGGGAAAGGTTGTTTTTCAATTACATATTTTTCTTGTTTGAAAATAAAAAGTGAAATGTAAACAGTAAAACACATTATTTAACTAATAATATCATCTACATATCACTTTATTTAGAAACTTTATGGTCTCAGGCTTGTCTCAGTTTTTCAAATCCATTTTTAATTTATTAATACCTACTCATATGTTTTGTCAAGATCTATGGTCAGGCCAATCCAGAAATGCCCACTACTTCTGGAAACCTATACCAACAGAGAGAGACACTTAGTAAAAACATGTATTAGTTTCATGGTTAATGAGTAATGTCATTTAAGCAGTAAATGTCAGAACTCACCTGTTTCCATAAAAAGACAGCTTCAGCTTCACTGTTGATAGTTACCAAGTCACTATGCCTCATTTGGCAGTAGCGACGAGCATCTTCCATGGGCTTTGACCTTTTGTTAATATAATACTGATTTCCCTTCCACTCTAGCCACCCATCTGTGGTCACATTGTAGTCTGCAGACGTGTTAGAAATATGACCAAAACTTAATTTGAAGGGCTAAATATAAGACTGAACTTACAACATCTTAACAGTGACATGACACTTGAAATAAACATGAAAGACCCCATTCACATCATATATTTAAATGTGATCTCTGTCTTGGAAAGGAAGAAGAGCTTGTTATTTTTTTAATTAGTATTTGATCTTAAATACCTGAAAAGCATCTGATGAGAATTTGACTTGCTTTGTCTTGGGCCTTTGGTAATTGAAAACTGGAGATTGGCAGATTATACCAAAGCCCTGAAGCTTGTTACATTATGGTGAAATTCACTGTTGTTGAAGCATGAAATAGTAAGATGCGCTTCAAGCTCACATTTATGATTTCCAATTGGTGTGTCCTACTGACTGCATTGATCCCCCTTACATTTTGTCAAGTGTTTTTTTTCTTTTTTTTGGCTCACATGAAGTGCCTTAACAACTACCAGGCTTGCAGATTGACACAGACTTTTGTGTCCCCTTGCTAAATGGTAAAATGTCTGGTGATGTCTTTACCCTTCATCTAACCTTGTAGTCAGATTAGAAATTTTAAGGCCTCATTTGTGCTCTGTGATGGTTACACAGCAAAGTATACACTACTTCTTCACTTAGTGTTTTACTATTGGCATGTCAGCAGTCTAATATCACCACTTAAGTTCACAAAGCCACAAGCAGGGCAGTAGAAGCAAAGTCTTTGAGTATAAAGTCTGATTTTTGATGTAAATATGAATTGCCTGTGTGCCACACTAAACATTAAACCAAGATCAATTGTCAGAAAAGCAACAGCAGCAAAAATAACAAACAGATACTTTTTAAGCCAAAAGCATTTATGCAATGTTTCCATAAGTTTGCATTGAAAATTGCTCACTCACCTGGAGTGACATGGTCTGGAGCTTGCTTTGGCTCAAATCCTATAAAGACATTTATAGTAATTAAACCATGGAACATAGAAATACCAGTGGAATATGAATATGTTCCCCAACATACATTTAAAAAAGACCATGTTCAAAAAAACCAAGCTAGCGCAGTAACCAAACAAAAGCGAAAGAAATTGTTTCAGTCCCGTAATATCCAATCCAATCCAATCTATCAAAACGTCTCCAAAGTGCTGAACATAGAATCATAAAAACAATAAAACAAACATTTCGATATATACCTCTGCGGATCTGGCACAACCATGGAAGGGATGTCTCACAGTGCACATCATTCCAAGACCCACTCGAATCCCGAGAAGACAGTTCCAGTTCAGCACAAGATTCCACATTGTTTTTATTATTTGGCTCTCCATGTTCCCAGTGTTGGAACTGCAGCTGTAAACAAAGGCAGGCAATAAAAACACAGTGATTTATATGCTTTAGTGCCTATTTATTAAGGATTTAGGACTAAAATGAATTGGCTCAACAACTGCAGTAAAAAACTGTTGACATACTGGGGATCCATCACTCCATACATAACCGGTGAGTGGGTCAGGGGCACTAAGTCCGATCCAAACTCTACCATAGCTATAACAGACAAACTGATATTAATTATTCAATTATAAAATCTGTTTGTAAAATGTTAAAAGAACAATTTTTTGCTTAACTTAATAATTATTGCTACAAGCACCCTAGTGCTCTGCTGGGCACTGGCCAAGTATAGTATTTAGTATTTTCTTAATATTGTACTGTAACAGGTCATATTGTACCGATCTGGTAGCGCTTCTAGCTCAGCTGCACTGTGGATGCTAAGCAGGTCTCCTCCAATGGCCCTGCAGTAATCTCTGGCCTCAAACCAAGTCCTTCTGTTTGCTGATCCTGTAAATAACTTAAGCACAAGACAAAGACATTTAAAATGGTTTGATGGTGCCACTCACAACAGCTTCCAACCAGTAACTGAAAGGGATATGTGGATGTTTATTTCAAATCTGCAGTTTGTTTAGTGCTGCCTTGCAAAGGCTTTCACAGCTAAATAGAGAAAGACAAAGGAGACTTGACAAACGATAAAAGTTCTTTTGTAATCAAGCTTCTTTAAACATGAAAAATGGGAAATTGGACAGATTTAGAGAAAAGGGGAGCTCCTCTCAGTCTGTGCCAAGGGTGAAATTGACCCTGAAGTGTTGCATTGCCTTTATCTGCTAAACTGCTCCTTGCTCCATTTATTCCAAAATTCTTATGGTACATGACGAAAGATGCAAGTTCCTGGGAACTAGAAACATGAGTGGAAAAAGGTGTAATGTAACTTTTTGATTTAGATTCCATAATCATTGATGAGATTTAAAAAGTATTAGGCCACAAGAGTGATCATGCTTCATGAGTAGAAATTACATTACTCACATACATCCCCAATTTTACCTAATGTCAGGTTGTGAGGTATGTATATATGCTGGATTTTGGATGCTCTTCTCACAAAAGCAAATTGGAAAAAAGAGTTGAATAACATTTCTGGAGACTATATCAACAACTCCTTTGATTACTTACAGATCAATAATTTGATTTAACAGAAGTCTTTGTCAGGGATTGTCAAATCACCATTACCAAACAGAGCAAGCAAGAGATAAATAGATATAAATTCATCATTCAGGTGGTTGTGTTTTGCAAGTTAAGAAGATCTACTTTCTAACTAGGCCTTTCAGAGCAAGTTTGCACAGCACTGGTTTTGTTTTATATGTGACGATACCTTAAAGCAGTTTCTTGAATCAATTGGAGTCCAGCCAGTTGCACAGGTGGTAGGGGTAAGAGTGGGCAGTGCAGGGGTTGGACCTGCTCCCTCTGCCAGGTGTTTGCAGATGTATTTCTCATTATTTGTGCAGGGCAGCACATCCCACAGGCCAGCAAAAATTCCTGTTGCCATGGCAACACAGCCCTGTTGGTGACCTTAGATTGTTGAGGGAGAAATAGTGAAATGTCAAATGTAAAGCCAGTTTTTGCCACTTGTTAGAGATTAAGTTTAAAATGATTCTCTACCTGGCATTTCAGCATTCCAGTGAGTAAATCTTACGGTGTCTTTGTTAGTCCACACAAATTCATCAGTGTTTTTCTGGTTGGAGAGGCCCAGCCAGAAATATTTCTCTGGTCTCAGCCCCACCAAGCTGACAATGAATGCATTATCCACCCTGGACAGATTGACACAAGTAGGATCACTGGGTTTCTGTTCTCACTTTTTTTTTCTGTTCAAATTCTGTTTGTTATCCCCAGTACATTTGAACTTAAATATGGCACCGCTTAGATCATTTTGATTAAAGTAAAGGTTCTTACCCAGTTGAAACATCAGCTAAATAAGAATCCAAATTCTTGCAGTAATCTTTAGCTTCATCAAAAGTTTTGGTCTGTGTTCCTATAAAGTAGCAGTATGAGCCATGTCTTCTCCAGCCCTGGTTTGTTGGGGGGAAAAGAGAAAGGGGAGAAAAAAATATTCTTTCTCACAATTCCTTTATTTTATCAAATGTTTGAAAGAGGCCAAAACAGAAGTTTGGTCATAGTATACGGTATCTGCAGGGATAGAAAATATTGCTTAATAATATTAGTGACTGAGTATAAAAATAAGTGGACTGAATGCCACACAGTCTACCAACTGTAAGCAGTGTTGTCTCATTTTTTCAATAACCTTTTGAATCTACACCCATTCAGACACAATGAAGAGATGCTAAAATTACAAGGATTAGATTAGGGTTAGGTTCCTGAAGTTTAAGTAATCCATCAAGGTTAAATTTGAGGGATTTTTTTTTTATTGATAGGAGATAATTTTGGAGAGATAAAACTAAGTAAACTTAGCGCACAGCTTTGCATCCTGCATCTTGCTCCACTTCATCTCCAGTTGGTTTTGAGGCACTCATCTTCATACAAACAAAGCCATGTTTCTCTGCGCACAGACGATCATCCCAGTTTCCATTCTGCAACAAAGTAGCATTTTTTTTTTTATGTGGATAAGTGCATGTATCTGGAGAGTGGATGTATCTAGAGAAAGTGTTTTTGTTGCATGACAAATTAAATTAAATATCATTATATCATTTTAATTTCTTACAAAGAATGTATGTTGTGCACTGAAACAGTTAGGTAAAATGTGCACCAAATTCACATAGTTCTCCTTGCCTCCCCTCTGATGAGAACACAGTCCTTTATTTCAGTAGACATGACGGGTTTCCCAAACTCCCAGCTAGTAAAAGTGACAGTAGAATGATCAATCCATTCAAACAGTCCCTCTGTCTTCCTGTCATTCAAGCCAATCCAAAGCTCATCGGTGGATTCTACAGACATGAACAAAACAAAATGATCAGTTTGTAAAAAAATATTGTGTTGTAACTTTAAAACAAACATCTGCATATTTACATGTATTCTATCTTACTGGCCTATTACTTGATACAAAGCAACAAATATTTTATTCACAAGGTTACATGAATAAAAAAAAACAGATTCATGTTTTAATAAATTGCATGTCAGTCTAATTTATCAACAAAAAAAGTCTTTTTAAGGGGTTTTGAAGGTCCTGTCAAAGGCAGGATTTTTTTTAAATAGTCACACAGATGTATCATAGACTCTCAGGGTCTAGAGATGAGAAAAAGCAAATCCTTGCATTTAGTAGGTTTTGTAATTTAAATTAAACTTAATATCTAAAATAATTACCAAAAATATTGCATCAGAATTAGTCAGCTACTGCTGATTATATGACAATGGGTGATTTTATATTGTGTGTTCTCTTTGTGGCAGTTGTTTGAATTGTTTTGCATACCATATCCAAGTTGAGAAATGAGAAAGCCTTGGTCCTCCACGTTGCGAACGCTAACCAAATCACCTCCTAGATTACGACACTCTCCCTGAGCATCAGACCATGATTTCTTAGTCCGATTGAGGTAGAAGCAGTGGTCATTGTATGGAAGCCAAGGTCTTGAACAAAATCCTGTCACAGCAGCTGATCATGAGAAGAACAAAAGATTTGACAGAGTTGCAGATGTGAAAAATGTTGTGTTTTGGTTCCCAGGGTTGCTTAGAGTGGGATAGATGGCTGCTTTACCTTGTGTAGGCAATTCTTCTGCTGTTTTACTGTAGCAAATGTACCCAAGTTTCCTGCTGCAAGGTGAACTTTGCCAGGAGTACATTACAGCAGGATCAAAAATGGCACAGTTGTGTCCTGGATTAGGAAGTGGATGTCCTGAAACAAGATGATGATCATGCTTGACATGATGATTTTGAAAACAGTGTTGAATTAATTATCAGAGTTGTCTCAGTGGTATTGTTTTGCACATAATGCTCAGTTAAACTACAAAATGTCACATTCCTTGAAGAATTTTGATTTAGTAAGCAAGATTGACTGTTTTAAAACCAAACTGGCTAACACAGTACAACATGGAAGACAGTGTTCAGCAACTCAGCAGAAAGGATCAAGTCCAATGTTACCATGTATTCCATTCAGGGAGCAAACCTGGCACAAGGTGACATTAAGTATGGCATTTAATCTAGCTTAATTATTAATTATTATATATGCAATCTAGGCAATTACAAATGTTGTTTCAATCATTTATTCATTCCCAAAAAGGAAAAAGAATAGTAATAGAAGACCTGTCCTGATGTCCTGAATTGTTTTTAAAAATCTACTATTGCTCTCTAATTAAGCAGAAGTATTTTCTGTCTGAAGACTCGATTAACCATAGGAGTAATGAGTTGAATGCTAGATTGTTAAATAAAGTGACAGCTGCAGCCCTAGCTAGCTCTTCCCCCATGTTTCAAGTCTTTATGCCAAGCTAAATAACCAGCTGCTGACTTGAAACATGATATAATATGGTGAAACATGAGAGTCTTATGAATCTTTTATCTTACTCTTGACAAGAAAGCAAATAAATGTTTTCCCAGCATCTCGTGCAATATTCTATGTCACTGTTTTTTATGAAACAACAGATTTCCAAGCTCACATAGTGTATATATATTTTTAAATTCATTAATCCTTGTTGTAACCTTATTATAATTCTGCACTACTGCAGGCTCATTTGAGAACTGTTATATTGATAGAAAAAATGGTAATTACAGATGGAAAAAAACATCAAAGATTGTAAAAAGTGGTGATCACAGAACAACAAAGTTGCAATGCAGTAAAAGAAACATCACTTATCAGTCTTTAAATGTGACCCATTACCTGAACTTTTTGAATAACTTAATACATAAAAAACATTGGCCTGCAGCAAAGAATGTAAAACAGATACACATGTTTTCCTTTGACAGATTTGAGAATAAGGAAGAAAAAGTTTCAACTTCCTCTATCTGCTGTCTGCATTTAAAAAAGTGAATTTTTGTTTGTGTCTTTTTTCAGATGGGGAGTATACTACTGGCTAACTTCTTTTTCCCTAAGCTTGCTTTTTGATAGCTAATGTATTTTGATACATTGCCAGTTTATTTTATCAGAATAATACTCAAAGTTGGCAAGAAAAATCTACCTGAGTCCCAGTTCATATAGCGGTAAGGCCTCCCATTAGACCACTTCCAGCCATGTTCTGGATCCAGAATTAGCCCAGTCCAAAGCTTATTGCCCGCTGTCCCTAGTAGTGCTGTTTGAGGCATGGAAAACAAAAATGACAAAATAATGTGTCTTTCCCTTGGTAATTAGGTGTTGGTAAGGCTCAAAGTTTCTGATTGTTTAGACAACACAACGACATCCAAGTAAACATTCATTCTCACTACCACAAATACTGCATTTTAAAAGTGTAAAGAAAACTTAAGATAAAAAGTAAAAATAACTTATAAAACAATAAGTAATATCCAAAATTAAAAAAACATTGACACAAAAACAAATGATTTGGTATATTATTGTCCTATTTGGTCAGAAATTTTCTGATTTTAACACATTCAGTATGTGGTCAGTGTCACCTTACCTATTACATAAGCCTGCTCATGAGGATCATAGATGCTGAGCAAGGAGGCTCCCTGCTGTTTGCAGCTGGTTTGCGCCTGGGGCCAAGTCAGAGCTGCCAATGTGTTGAGCTGGTAATATGCTCCTGTTGTCGGATGTAAATTCCAGCCTTCTTTAGCTGTGAGTTAATAAATACAAAATATGGACATGTTATGTTTACTGTGTTGTGTAATACTCCCTGTTATCTGATCTTATATTTTTGTCTTCATTAAATAATAGGAGTTGAATTAAGCTTAATTTACTAGGAATCCAAAAATCAAATAATAACTCCTGACCATGTTGCCAACTCTTTCACCATATTTCATGACTTTTTAAACCCCTCAAGAAGCATTTTCTAGTTTCTCTCTTTTTTTAAAGTACCTGACAATTCAAATTCAACCAATATTTAGAGCAGATCTGAACTCTTCAACTCTTTGTTGAACTTAATGGCCAGTATATTCAAGTGAATAGGTTCTTCTGTGGCTCACTGGAATGACTGTACAGTTGTTTGGGACGCAGTACTCACATGTAACTGGGCAGTAGCCCCAGCGTTCATTTTGATAGTTTGTTTCAACTGCACACCAAAGACGTTTTGTTGAAGAGTCAAGAGTGGTACAGTCTGAATACCACTGGTTTTTGTACTGGAAGGGGAACATACATGGCATCCCAGCTGCATTTCCACCAATGGCATAAAGTTCTACAAGAAGATAAGAGAAAGATTACACAGAGAACATTTAGAATATGACAAACCACAACCAAACATGTTGATGATTGAATCCTAAATTCTTTTTCTAAGCCTTTTTTCTCTCAAATCACAATAATTTTTATCAATCTGACATTTTACATGGCATATATTAAGTAAGCAGTACATTACTAGCTGTTAACCAGTTTGACCCTCTGCTTGAACTAAATAATGTACATTTTTTAAAGCACTCCCATGCCTTTATAAAATTGTCTCTGAAATGATCGTTATAAGTATTCTAGTTTTGTTCACTGAATATCGCAATGATTTAGTCTAGGCAGTATCTCAAAGTCCTTTAAATCATGACTGTTTTATATAATACTGTACCTCTGTATGTTCTTGTGCAAGCACCGCTGGACTTCCCTGAAATTGTGAGATGGTTATTGGGTCCTGTTGCCTTTGAGAGAACTGCTGTGTTATCTGCAGTGAGCTCAATGTACAGCTCTTGGTCTTTGAGAGCAAGCACTGTTTCATTCTTGCATTCCCACCTTTGAAGTTCACTTTTTTCATCACAATCGTAGAGGCTTATTTCACTTCCCACACTTTTCCCCTGGACTCCAAGGCACTTATTCCTTTGTTGAACCAAAAGTCGGTCACCAGTTGTCCAGCGTATTTCATTGCAGAGGTTGTTTGTTTTAACCAAGCAAAAACCAGTAGCCTCATTAATTAGTTGAAATGGTGAATCTGTACAAAAAAAGTTTTACAAACCTTAAAATGTAAAATTCAGAACTATTTAGAAATTATTCTGTTTCTACAAAAGTTATGGCTATACATAAAGAGTTACTCATTTAATTAGCAACAATGTAGGAACCACTCCATATCTGTAAAACATACATAAAAAACATGAGAATACACACACAAAATACAAACCCCCCCCCCCCCGAAACTTGAAACAAACAATCATTAACATTGAAGTCTAACAAGTGAACACCGGCAACATACACACTAACACATGGTAAAGGGAACAGCAATCACTCACAGTGTGCACAGCTATTTCAGACAATCGCACAAAAAAAAATTGAAATTAAATGTTGGAAAACCTACCATCAGAAGCCAAGCACTGTAATGTTTGAATGAGTAACGCAAAGACAATACAAGTTATCTTCATTGTGAGAATTGCTCTGAATTGTCTTACAACAGAAGACTGAATTGATGCATTTCTTGCAGAGGTTTTAAGAGTCGTGTGAGTGATTGTTGGAAGTCAATCCCAGTAGTACTGACACATCTTGTCTCGATGTGTCGTCATGACTTTTTTTTTCTGTCTAAGACTTTTTTCTTCAACATTTTACTTCAGACAATACAGGCGCAGCAAATGATTATGCTGGGTTTTTTATTGTTTTTTTTTTTGAGCATTTATTTAACTGGAACTGATATTTGCACACTTTGCTTTTTTATTGTAATACACATGGCCATCCTAGAATAACATGCATTCGTGGAAGTATGCAATTGCATAATATACAGACAATAGGGGAAACAGGAAGAACTAGTACCATACTCCAGTAAGTGACCCTTAAAACGACAGCCAGTCTAGCAGATGCCAAATGAGAAACAGAAGTGAACATTTTGATTATCTTTTATTTTTTAAATTGGCCTATAAGAAAATCTTGTTCATTTTAGCATCACCAATGGAAGAAATTGTGTGATATTCGCAAAGAGGAAGCCTTTATAAGTAGCATTGGAATCTCTAGGTAACTCATGGTTTGATTTGATCTGATTCAACAGGCTACAGTTTAATGATAAAAACTTAGAGTATGGATGCTTTTTGACGTATTTCATGCATTTTTCTTACAATGTTAACTGCATTACTTCCTGAATCCAATAATTCAAAAGAATCTTGCAGTGCCTGCCTGTAAAAGAGCAACAAAATGAAGGAGAGGAAGAATGCCATGCTGTGTCATTAACACTATGTCTCCAGCAGTGGAGAGCAGCTTCTCTACTGCACTGTCACTGCTGCTCCAGGAAAAGCCTCAGGTCGCTGGGCAGGTACAGGAATTTTAAGGTGAGAGTGAAATAGTTTTTTTTCTCTACAGAGTCAGTTTAAGTTTTTTAATGCTGTAGAAAGTGTAGGTGCCATTTGTTATTGCATAGTACTGCTCTGGTCTGTTCTTTGCTTTGTGTGATGACAAACAAAGTATTCACAATACATTTGAAGTGATATTCCCTCTGTAACCACTGCTTTTTGTGAGGATGACAATGCTTTAGTTACATAAACCATGGCCTAGAGTGCTAAAGTAATGCACTTTCCATACAGTCTCAGTCCTCCCCAACCAAAGCCTGTTTTCCGTGTTGTAGAAGATTGGGACACTTCCTGAAGTGGTAAAAACATTGAAAATCTGTCCACATCAGCCCACACCTTTAACACTCGCCTGCAGAAACAGCAGAGGAAGTAGGCCTGCGTGCATGGTGGTAAAAGAGACAATAAGTGTTGATTGAAGAAGCGATGTTACATTAAAATGCAAACCTAAGCACACATATCAGTGGTTATTATTTCAGCACATACCATGTATACACATACATTGTGTTTTTCGTCCAGGATCATTACTGCCAGTTTAAAGACAATGTGCTTTATTCAACTGCACTATATTGATTGAAAAAAAATATTGATGTGTGGCTTCTTTTAAAGACTGTTTGGTTTAAAGAGGAAGTGGTATCTGTGAATCTGAGAAGTGAGCTGTGGGGCCACTGGTGGTAAGAGTTCAGAAAGTAAACAGATACAATGTGCTGGTACATATTGCTTCATGGGCAAACTGATTGTGTAACATTAAATTCAAACTGAGTGCTTCAGCACAATTTGGCCAAACATTTCCTCTAAACATTTTGGCCACCCCCAAATACATCTCTTGCCTCTTTTGTCCAAACTGAATGAATCATCTTTGATGAATGCAGAAGCAGCTCTTTAGTTTTTTTTTTCTGGACTCTAATATTCTGGATGACAAATAAAAATACTTTTTCAACTTTCATTTTGAAGAGTTTCCTTCCATAAAATCAAAGTCTTTTTTTTTCTTTTTTAAAGTTTGTAAATTTATCCTCGTTATAATTTAACTGCTACCCACCCCAAGCCTCTCAGAGGTTAACTGCAAGACACACACATCCCACATGCAATGGAGCAGGACATTACTCTCTTGCCGTACAGGCACTGCATTGTTCTGCCCTTAAGAGCCAGGTCAGGTCATGAAGTGCAAAACAACTTGCTTTGGCACATAATACACATAATATCTAGATGCTTATTTTTTCTTCATGACTGGTCTCTTTTGTATGGTGTTCATCCTCTCTGTAGTAAAAACATAATACTACTCTCCCTATCTAACGGGGTGTGTAGTGCGTAGACACCCAAAAACATCACCCTTTTGTGATCATTAAACACCTAATTTCTTTACCACTGTTATTAACCTCCACTTGTTTAGGAATCTTTCTACAAGACTTTGCAACCTGATCGCAAAAATTGGTCCTCGTTCAGTCACAAGATCATTTGTGAGATCAGTCATTTATATTGTTCCATCAGATCAGGGCTTTGTGTAGTAGAGTAAGCTCTGCCACACTAAACTCAGAATTAAGTGTCTTTTTTGACCATGCTTTTTACTCAGAAGCATTATGGTGTTGAAACGGGAAATGGACTTTCACAAACTGTTGCCACATAGTTGGAGCCGTACTTCCGTCTAAAATATCATCTTTTGCTGCATCATCAAGATTCCTCATGATATCCCATGATTTCCTGATGCTTATTACATAAATGTGTAGACAAGAGTTTTCATATACTCTGGCCTTAAGCAGTCCCTCCAGGAATTTGTGACGTTGCGATCGCAACAATTAACGAAAATTAATCCAATCTCTGTGATTTCTGCACAACCTTGCGATTTTGTCCAATCACCGCAATTTTGTCCATCCTCCCTTGAGTTCCACCAATCAGAGCAGTCCCCAGTGCAAATGTAATGCACGTACATCACCGAATTCACTTCCTTGTTTATGGTTTGAAGATGCAGACGTGCGATAGTAATGTCTCTCATTTACCAACAAAAATTACTGCTAAAGACCGTGCAAAACAATTCCCTGATGTTCTTCACGAAAGCGGAGGTAAACTGTTTTGCACCCCGTGCAATATTGTGGTGGAACACGAAAATCATTGATTGACAAACACTTTTTTACTGGGAATTGTACAATACAAAGAAAAAAATTAGGGCTGTCGAAGTTAATGTGTTAATAACATATTAACTCAAACTCCTTTTAATGGCACTAATTTTTTTAACGCGCGATTAACGCACACACGGTCTGTGCCTTGCCAGCTCCTGTAGTTTCAGGAAGTGGTGCTAAAATAGCATTGCAAAAGGTTAAAAAGTAGAAATGGATACAGAAAAGGGGCTTTTAAACAGAAAGTTTATCTTTAAAGTTTTGCCTGATGGTTCTCTGGATAAAACAGAAGTAATTTGTATTTATTGTAAATGTGAACTATATTACCACTGGAGCACGTCCAGTCTTAAATACCACATGATTGGAGAGTATCTAGACAGTATAAGTACGTAATTCAATTCAATTCAATTCAATTTTATTTATATAGCATCAAATCACAACATAGTTGTCTCAAGACATTTTACATGTGGAACATGTCAAGACCACACTCTATAAATACATTTGTATTTTAGATTTATAGGAACCCAACAATTGAA
>JAPZDZ010000004.1:16508869-16539366 GCA_029783805.1 Acanthurus tennentii
AATTGTTTTGGAATGTTCCAATGAAAATAAAAATAGAATATTTCCACAAAGGAATTATTACTGTCCTCTCCAATTTTTCCTAGAGTATAAGAAGCACAATAAATAATTTGTTAAGTCACATATAGAGCAGGCTAAAAAATTTTCAATTAATTTGAGTTAACTCAGAACACTAATGTGATAACTCGTGATTAAAAATTTTAATCAACTGACAGCCCTAAAAAAATGCAACTTTTTAGCAACTTTCACTGTCTCCCGCAATTTCATTGCAACAAATACACTTGAAACATCGCAACTTACATTGCAATTTTTTAGAAAAGCTGCCGCGAATTCAGGCATTATAGGCCGCAACAATCTTGAAAAACGCCGGCGAAATCCTGAAGGGACTGCTTAAAGTGTATGCACAGTGAATTACGGTGTGAAATATAGGTCCTTGATTTGTATGACAATATGTGACACTTGACATCCCCACTTGTGATGTATAATATTCAGTGTGTCTCTTTTAACAGTTTGCACATCTATCATAGGAGTTGTTTGAATTATTCATAAAATAAACAAAAATGCACTAGGCATATAAAGTTGTTATAATCTACAAATTGAATTGTCAGCTACAGATCAAGAGAACTGGTATTCAAAATAGTGTAGACTAGCAATCAATTTTTGAAAATTTCTAGCTTTCAAGGGGCCCAGTGTTTAATATTGTTTGTATTTAAACGTTAAAATGCATGCCCAGAAGCTCTCCATCAATGTTACTGCACACAGTTACTGCAATTAAGTGCTTGGAGGCCCCTAATGGTTTCAGTATAGAGATATAGCACAGATATAGTTTGCATCTAGCAAGAAACGGGGCTAGTCAGATTGATTACATTTAGCTTCATGAAGAAACAAAGTGTGACTATAGAGAGATTCATTTCATTTTTAATTAATTAACTAATCTTGTAATCAAACAAAGTCTGCGGAAGTAATAGGAAAAAAACAAAAAGCCATGACAGTGAGTCCAATTTTAGCGTAAGTCATCAGTTATTTAGAATGCTAGAAACACATTTCCTCTCGAGAGCTAGCTGTGGCTAGCTTAGTTAGCAGAGCATAGAAAAAAAGATCAATGAGAGTGCTCTAGGAAAGGCATTTAGGGAGTAAAGAAAAGATCCCTGTCAATACTTGGCTGGACGCATGTTTGTCTAATACACAATGCTATTGCCCTAGCCCTTTATTCTTTCCTGCCCCAACTGTACAGTGGAAGCAATTTAAATATTTGTCTGTCACTGTGAATGAACCACAGCTGATGGAGAACATGCACAAACTTATTTAAAAAATTAGAGATTAGATGTTGACATACTACCTTGACTGCCCCATTACTGATAATTGATACTCTGGTAATGATTTCTGTAGCATAAGTGTTTTAATATTTTATACTGCCATTGGAATTTACTTGAATAATTATGATTTGGCTTTCTGACTGATGTAGTGGCAATTATAATAAAGGAGGAAGTGGCTTCAGTGAGCAGGTAATGTGAACTGAAAGAACACTGGTGGCGAATAAAATTTCCAACAGTCAGCAAATGAGTTGTGAGATGACAAATGGCTTCACTGGTGTAGCAATTGGGAAACATTGAGATTAGGGTGTGGTAAGGAGGAAGCTGGCTAAAGACAGTTGAAGCTCTGCATATGTCAGCACAATCTTTTAAAAGCATCTCCTTCAAAATGCTTGTTTTCCAAGTGAATAATGAAATAGCCCCACCTTTTTCTAGTATTAGAGTCAAAGATGTATAAGGATTTGAAACTGTCAAAATAAACCAGAAATCCCTCTAACCACATTTTGAGAGCTTCTGACCTCTTTGTGCTATCTGCTTCACTCTTCCTTAGCTATCAGGTTTTGTATGAAAAGCTCATGATACAATTAGTTATAGTTGCTGTTTGCTCCAATATAAACTGAATAAAAAATTTTAGCTTACAATTGAACAAAATAAAGGGGCTGCTAATTGATTCAGTTGGTTGAAGATATAGGAAGTCTTATTTAGTTGTTTAAGACTTCCATCAACAGTTAGACATTTAATGAAGTTAAAGGGCTCTAATTTCATAGACCAGGCGTAGGCACAGTGCACCTGCCCTGCACCGCGCCTACGCCGCACCAACTGGGTGTGGCCAGCACACTTTGCAATTTTCATGAACGGCGAAGTCGGGCGCAGTGCGGCCCACCCACGCCTCCATCCCTCCCACCAGCGCAAGTGGCAAAGGGTAATCTTCACCAATCAAATAAACGCCTCTCATTGCCTTTAAATGTGCTGCAGGTGGGGCGGTGCCAGTTTCACCTCGTCACCACCATTGAAGACAGCAGCAGCAGCAGCTCCGGGTGCCCAAACTCGCAGTACCAGAATATATGGTGATGCCAACAGACTTCCACAGCCTGATGATGCAAAAACAGCCTGGGAGGAAGTTGCTAATATTGTAAATCACGTTTGCCCGGATATTCTGAGAACCGCTGCCCAATGTAAAAAACGGTTCAATGATGTAAGGAGAAGTGCCAAAAAAAAATTGTCGGCCCCTCCACCAGCCTCGGGTAGAATTGACACCTGTCCCGTTTTTCCCAGAATTGTTCTCTTTTTTTTCACCAGCTGTCCCGGGAAAATAAAAATCTCTCCCGGGACGCAATTTGTCCCGTTTTTTGGGGAAAAATACAAAAACCTAATTTGATTTCCTTCGTTCTGTAGTATATAAAGGTCCCCCGTGCTTCTGCGGCTATTTAAAATTGTATCCGTTTTCTTAACAACTATATGTACATCACACGCGCTCGCCCAATTGCTCAAAGCGGCTCTAGGGAGGAAAACTTGACCTAAGTCCACGCTGAGGTCTTCTTTTCACCATTTGAAATGGGGGATGAGACGACTGACGAGGAAGGAGATTAAGCAAATACATGCAAGCCACCAGCACAAAATAATGATATACTAGTTACAATCCTGACTGGGCAACACTCTGAACTGGTAATAGTGGCCTAGCCCTCCGCTTCAAACATTTGTTCGAGTGTCCCGTTTTATCACAAATCAAAGGTGGCAACCCTAGCCTCAGGATGAGCTCAGCAGAGGACATCACGTCACTTCCAGCTGCTGTCAAGTTTAGTTTCCATTACGTGTGACAATCGTCTTTGATCTAACATCAGATGTGACGGGACAGTTAATATAGATACAAATATACATGCTGGTTCAGACGGTTACATTAAATAGTGGTTGCTGTGATTGTTTATTGCACTGAAATGTGCCTGACACTCAGGAAACCTGCCTGTGAGACTTTGGTGAGGTGTGCGCACTGCGTGCTGGTCAGCCAAATTACCAATACGCAGGGCACCGGCCTTGCGCCAAGAATAGACCAGGTCGGAGCTGGCAAGCTTCCAGCGCACCTTCGGCGCACTGTTTTGTCAAGAAATTGTCAGTGCACCAAGCTGAATCTGTCGACTCCTCCCCTTGGTGCGCTGCCACACCCATCTCGACGCATCTCGGTCTACCAAATATCCAAATACGTTGCGCACGATGGTGCACCGCACGAAATTACCACTGCGCGGGGTGCATCAGGCTCCACCACCCTGCGCCGCGTTGCAAAATTAGAGCCCATACACTGTAGGCATAATAAATCATGCATGCATTATGACTCATTGATACAAATATGCAAGAGTATAAGGCTATAGACCAAAAGAGTATGAGTATAAACTATAATGATCAACTCTTTCACTACGGTGGCATTAAATGAGATCCATGAGATCCTCTTTGTTAGTTTTATTGCAGGGTCTTGTATTCACATCTACATAATTTTTTTGATTTGCAAAAATCTGAAATTGACAGAATTTCTTTGCTACAACAGCATCAAAGGAGGATTTAAATGAAATGATCTCTTGTGTTATTTTATTTCATGGATAAAACATACTAAAATCATTTTTATTGTTTAGTGCCATGTTTAATATTCATTTAACAGTTAGAGGCAATAAGATTTTTTTTACACATTTCAAGTAAAAAAAAAAAAAAGGAATAAACAACATCCTGCAAGCATAAGCACAGCATGTAACAATTATATACATTCAGTCATAGACAAAAAGAAAAAATCAGTCATTCCCATTGAGACATCCTAGAGCCTATATTGTTCTGTTCCATGAGGTCAGACGTTGCTAACGTCATTGAAACTCGGACTAATGACATTGTTAAATAACTGAATACTGTTAACAGTAAAAAACAAAGCAAAAACACCAATGACGTATCGAAGTAGAACACATCAGTCTTGGATACAGTACAGTATGGTCTATGCCCTACTGGATTCTGCTAATTTGTAAATCACAGAGTTATAATAGGCTCAGGGTTTTCTGCATGTACCTCTGCATTCTCTATCAGTTTATTGGTATCAACCACATCAGGCTGAGATTGTTCACGGTCGAGGTAGAGTGGATTCTCGAATGTGGGTAATGAATGAGGAGACTTCTTGTAGAAAAAGAATCCAGCGGCCATCAGAGTAGAAATGACTGCAATGATCAGCACTACTACCAAGCTTGTGTGGGCGCGACTGTGAGAATTCGGACCTCCATGAGGCTCTGCACAGAAGTCCACAAGCAGATATTGATCAGTCAATACAATTTAACTTTAAGTATAAGTGAGAATGGTTATTGCTAATTATTCTGTTTTGTTTAATGTTTTTATTTACTTTTAACTGTCAGTGTTGAATTAGTAACATTTCAGTTTAAGTTTTTTGTTGTATTTAATTTTAAAAAAGAATACACGACTTAAGGCAACATAAAGGTGTTACTTACCAGGTTTTGACCCTGTTTCAGTGGGAATCACTGTAGGGAAAAGAAGTGACATGGTCATATTACTAATATCACTTGAAAATACAAATGTGAAATTTAGCCAAACATAACTAAATAAATTAGATTATCTAAAGCGGGATATTTAGTTTTAAGCAGATAATGGAAGGGACCAAGCAGCACAATAGCAAACAGTGTAGTCATAAAGTTGTGGGATATCAGTATAATTTTTAGCATTTCAGCTCAGTTCTCTAAAAAAAATAAAGACATTATTTCAGCTAACGTGTTTATGATATTAGAACTCTATAGAATATAATGTACCCCAGTTTTTACATGAGTTCTTAACAGTTTTTTATTTATGTATTTATTTACAAGCAGTGAAATGTTCTGAAAAGGTAAGGGTGAAGGTTTTTAAACTTTTCAGGAAATGGACATTTAATTTTGAGGCTCCTCTTATTCCAGGAGATTTCTGAACAAGTTACATGTGCGTGCTCATACAAAAGCATTTATTCAACCGACATGTATATGATCATCCCACCTTTACGTGTTTTACAGATGTATGCTCTGTCATGCCATCTGCGGCCTGACCTCCAAGTGCCATCAGAGGTGCTGATCTCTGCATATTCATTCTCAGGCTCATCTGGAGCCCAGTTGGTATAGTCCAAGACTGTTTTATCCAACCACTTCCATGTCCCTAGGGCCAGACAGAAACTCAGTGTAAGACCATGTTGGCTTAAACAGTTAACCAACCGTTAGACCAGCAGTTTAATATCACTACTAAGCTGTAATGTCTGCTGTCTAGATGTGTATGAAAAATAAACAAGTGAACATAAAAGAAAAGGGGCAGTCTCTGGTTAACACAGTTAAACTAAAATGATGGAGGGTTGTACTAAGAAACTGAAGATTTAGTTGCATGACCATTTTGTTTAAGTGTGCATATGCATGCAGATTACATGATACATATTCCAGCAAAAATTTCATATTATTACACCAACTAACTGGTTGCAGTTAACATACTAAGGTATAGCGATGCTTCAGCAAAAGAAATAAGACGGAAAACCACTAGCCAACAGAGATTTAGCCAGAGCAGATTTTAAATGTGTTCTCAATATCAGCTTTATAAATACATGAGGAAGAAAACGTATGCAATGTTGAATTTAAATATGACATTTTGTTGTTTTTTTTAAAGAAAACCATACAGGACCTATTTTAGATTATAGTATTTCCTCAAAATTACCTTTTGGTGCAGGAGTGAACAGTGTAAACATACCTTTATGAGTTTTAAACAGGCCAATCCAGAAAGAGCTGTGGCTTTCTTGAAATATTACCACATTGCTTTGAATGAATTGTTGCTCTTCAGGATCTTCAATGCTAGCCAGGATTCCACCTTCACAATAAAAAAGACACTCTGGTCTTAAGAAGAAAGAAACACACAGGTTTCAGATTTACATGTGTACCTAAACTGAGTATCTCTCACCATGCCTTGCACAGCTACTGGCTGCATCTGCCCATTCAATTTCATCCGTCATAAACACATAACAGTGACCCTTAAATGGGATCCAGGAATAACTCTGGCGATATTCCTCATTTGTCTCTTCAGGGCAAACTCCCGGGAAGTTGTCTGATTCTGTTGGTGGCACATCTATGAATGACAGAGGCAGTGAAAAGAGGGTCAGTTAATTGAGAAAATGCCCTACTACAGCATTCAATAATGTGAACTGATAACCTATATATATTGTGACTCTCGATGGATTGTAATAGCTAGCTCTAAATATACTACCTTCTATGATAATAATGGATCAAGGCAGTGTTAACAAGCCAATAACTCACTCACAGTACGACAAACAATTATGCAAAACAAAGTATATTACTTAATTGACAGTACAAGCACACAAACCTTTATAAGTTAGCATAACTGAAGAATTGTACTTATTTATACTTTCTGTTAACAACTGTACCTGTTGACTGCATGCAAACACTGTTCATGGTCCTGTTGCAGAAAGCAGTCCTCCATTTTCCATCCACATCCATATACACACATGGTTGATCTGTACTTGGCTCACCTTCAGCCCAGCTTGCAAAGGTTAGGTGCCATCCATCAATATACTTAAAATAGCCACCAGTCTGGAGGCAAAAATAAATCAAATGTGTTATGCTGAAAATTTACATTTGAATCTAGCATACTACTTTAATTTTAAAATGGCTTTTAAAACTTGTTATTTGCCAAACAAACTGCGGTCATGCGCAGGAGTATACGATTGTCATTGAGAAACCTGATCACAAGTAGTAAAATTGTCTTTCATAAAAATATGACAACTGACTTAAATATTATTAAGAATTTTTTTAAATGATAATTTTCCCTGGTTCTGGCCTGGATGAGTTTTTGTGCTGTAATGTCAGATGGTTGCAACATTGTTGTACCTGCTGCTTGTTCAGTCCAATCCAAACTGGAGTTTTGAGATTCATAGCCAGCAGCTCAACATAGGCCCTTGTCCACTCATTTTTCAGGCTAGCAAGATTGCCTTTTTCATTGTCACATTGTTTCTTAGCATCAGCCCAAGTCAGATTTTTAGTTGTAGCTTTGAGACTGTCATTTCCGAGATGTACGTAGGTGCTAGGAATGGTTACATCTGATTGAGCTGGGAAACTTGGATCTGTTGAGAGGAGAGATGTTCGTTCAGTTTGTTTTTTAGATTATGTCTTTATTTTATCTCTAAAAAATGTTTTTGTGTTCTTTTAATGTTTTGTATACAAAGAACGAGGGCTGAGTGACAATGACCACAAAATGGTCCAGAAATCCTACCTTAATATTCTTTGGCTGATTGGTGATATGCAAAATATATTTTGGTATTGCCTAGTCTTAGACACATGCTGGACAATATGGACCACAACAGATATCACCATATTTTTTACCAAATACCCATGTATCAATATTGTACCGATGACAATCAGTACAAAATATAAACACCCTAAGATTTTTGATAAATAATCATTAGTAATGTAAGTATAGTGATAGAAAGTAGAACATGAATAATGTCCAGCCCTGTAAAGAACATTCTACTGTATAAAGTGCAGTATTGACTGATGTTTGTGCAAATTAGTGTTGTACACCAAATGTAATGTTTTGCTTTAATGTAGGAAATGTGTACTGTACTGAAACAAGATATTTCATGATTCATTTTTTAATCTTACACTATCTCTGAAAGAAAACAAGGAGGAACTCACCAACATTTCGAAGACAGACAAATCCATTGGTGTCATTGCAAGATCTAATCAACCATTTACCAGTGTTTGCAGCACCACTGCTCATCATAACACAGTCTTCCTGGTGAAGGACATTGGTAGCGGTTAGGAATTTCACATTTTTAGTAGTTAGTTAGATAGCATTATTGGATTATTTGATTGACTGATTGACTCAATGACAAAGTTTTTTGACATATGTTGCCAAATAACTTTTGTCTACTTTGCATCGGAGCAAAAACTTGAAAAGGAGTGGTATTTTACTGAAGCATAGTCTTGTAAATGGTACCTCATTCCATCCTTGATAAAATGATCCATGATAACGTTGACGTCGCTAAAACAGAACAAGACGAAATTTAAATTTAAAGATAAAAAATAGATGATAAATATAGATACAGAGATATCAAGATAAAAAGGATGTGTACTCACGGAATAGCCCCAGTTGGTATATTGCCTTGCTTTTCCATCAGTCCAGAAATACCCATCCTGTTGTACACTATTTAAACCAATCCACAGGTCCGTAGTTCCAATCTCTGCCATTTTCGTGATCAAAAATGCTAAAAATTTTAGGGGGAGAGGAGAAGATATTTTTTTCCTTTTCCACTCATTATGAAAACATTTTCAACATAAAATTTAGAAAGGTTTGTTAAAAATATATTGATAATTTTGTGAGATTAGGACAGTTAGATATACATTAGTTTGATCAACAGACTTGGTATTTTTGATGTTGTTTTCACTGTCAAGAATAAACTTCACACTCCAGTTCGTTTTAAACACAAATATGAAACAACTTTAGCACAAACCTTGCACACGCCTTGTGGGAATGGACACTAAATTGCCTCCCATGGTAATACACTGTCTCCTTGCTTCCTCCCAGGTGGCCACTCGGTTACTGATAATACTGTAGCACTGTGGATAAGAAAGGATATGATGATTTTTGATCCACCATACAACATGAGTTTCCTTTTATCTAACTTTGATGCCATCTGATCTCTAAAATATCTTTGTGCGCTACTCATTGTCTATTTAACATGACAGTTTTTTTGCATTCTGTGAGTATATATTTGAATGAGAGCTGTAACATATCACATAACTCATGGTTTGGAATATATCATGGTTTTTTGGATCAGTAAAATAAAAAAGAAGCTGGGGGGTATTTTGCTTTCTATTTTTCATTTAGTAGTCAAAGAAAACTTAAAGCAAAGAACAACATTCAAGGGGTCAAATGTTTAAATAATCTTAAAACAAAATAATAAGCCATACAGTTATAGAGCCTATTTTAAATATTATGAAAGAGTTATTTATAAGTTTAACATTTTTGTTATTTCATACATTGTGTTTCATATTTGATAGATTCACTAATTCTTTTACATTTACTTTATATGTAAAGTATTACAAAGGTGCTACTTTTGGTCCAATTTTCAAAAATACATCTACTCAGTATTCAGTCCCAAAGGTCCTTTCATCACAGCCATTATTCTCAAAAAACACGTGTGGATCAGGTTTGTCAATATTTGTGAAATATTTTCACTAAAGATCTAAACTCCTTTTTTCTTTTTCAAATAAGAAGGTTCTGACCTTTGAGTCAAATTTGGTCCACTTGAGAGGGCAGCCCCCTTTTGGGGGAACTGTTGGGGCTGCAGTAGTGTTTACGGGTGGTGAACGTCCTCTTTTACAAATGAACTGGTGCTCATGACCACAGTTAAAAGTTTGCCAGAATCCTGTAAGTACAGCAGAGAAATTAGAAACATTTCAGCGGCAGTAGTGTCCATTTTTGTTTATTTATGGCAGCATATGAGTTTTATCCAAAATCTCTTCTGTAAAGTCAAACTGTGTTTCATTTGTCTAGATTACTCACCCATATAATAAGTCATAGCAACACAGTTTGAATCAAATTTGTTAGGATCTGGTTGATTTTCATCCCATCTTTGAAACCCCATTGGAGTACCATCCATCCACCTTAAAACATACACATAGTTTCATTAAATTACAGTGTGTAATTAATAATCAGTTTATATTGGACTTTTTTACCTATCTAGGCTGCTGTTTTTAGTACAAATAAAATACAGGTATCACGGCAGTAACTGTTCATCAGGTAAAACTGCAGCATTAAATTAAAATAGATCGAATATGTTTCAGAGTGTGTTTGGGTGACATATGCGTCACTCAGTGGTTAAGGACAACAACTTTCATCAGCTAGCAACCACAACAGTTTCCTCAATAGCTACTGTGCACAAAATTTTGGACCAAGTCAACCCGCCTATCCAATGTATGTACTATTAATGCTTCAAAATAATAACAGGCTCTAAATGTTTTAATGTCCTCCTTAGGACAGAAATTTTATGTTATTTTATTTTACGGCATCTGTTGATACTCACCAGAAAGACCCATCTAGATCCACTGACAAACCTATGTAAAATGATCCGTAACTTCTGGAAATCTGTGAGCACACACACAGGTAGAGAGAAAAACACACTCTAAGCTTCAATTCCTACTTTTCTAGTTTGCATACCATCTTTGAGTATGTGCAGTATAAAAGTGTGAATGTAAAAAATAATCACCTGCTTCCATAAGAAGATATTTTCCTCTTTACTAGTGATAGAGACCAAGTCACCATGTCTCTGCTGACAGAAGTGACGAGCATCCTCCATGGACATTGCTTGTCTTTTAATATAATACTGCTTTCCTCTCCACTCAAGCCATCCATCCTCTGTGGTGTTATAATCTACAAAGGTTTTAGAAGCATATTAACAATGAATGCATCATAACACCTTTTTTGTTTATTTTGTTACAATAAGCAGTAAAGTACCCACAAGAATCACTTGGCAAAGTTTGTAACTCTGTGTTGCCTGAGATTCATGATTTAACCTCATTTTATTAAAAAAAAAAACTGTGTATGATCATATAATACATTTTTACTTTCAGCTTTCACTTCGATCTTTTTTGTCAGAATTAGCTTAACATGAACATCTAAACATTCATTCTAAATACTTTTGTAAATATTTTGATACCTTGTGTGTGTGAGTGCTGCATGCCAACTTACCCACAGCTGTATTGTTTGGAGGTAGTTTTGGAGTCACTCCTGAAAAACCACAAAAAAAGTGTTTCTTTGTTGCAAAAAGAAAGCAAACAAATCTGCTTTTCTCTCCACCTTTGAGTCTACTCTAATACTTTTGAAGGATTTAAATAAGACAAAGGAGCATGACACTAGCAGAAATTTAAGATTATCAGTCCTACTTTTCAAGCTGTGAGTTACAAATGATAACAGTGCCTAGCAAACTACTCGTTTTGGGCAAAATAATATGAGCAGTATAAGTTTGAATTGACAGTTATAAAATGAAACAGACATTAAATTTCACAACAATTCTTAACCTCTGTTGTTGGAGAAGTATTGTGATAAAGAAATAGCTTTTGGGAAGCTTTGCAGAATAGGAGGAGACAATCTCTGAAGCTGGTACTGAGCATGAAAAGCATGTGTTCTTAAGCCAGTTGTTCATTGATGAACAAGATAATTTCTCTGCAGAAGAGGAGGAAAAAAAGGATTCAGTAATTTTTACTAATTGTACCTGCGCGGATCTGACACAGCCAGTCATTGTAAGTGTCACAGTTCAGATCGTTCCAAGACCCACTATCACTCCAGTAATACATTCTGAATTCAGCACAGGATTCGTCATTATTATGATTGTTTGGCTCTCCCTCCTGCCAGTGCTGGAAGTTTAGCTATAAACAATAAAAAAAAACAAAAACAAAAAAAAACAACATGAACAAAGACAAATCAAGATGAAATATTTTGGGTTTTCAAACTAGTTATAAAATATTGGATGCAGTGAACTAACCGGGGATCCATCACTCCATGTATAACCAATGTTGGGGTCAGGCATACTAAGTCCAATCCAGGCTTTTCCGTGTCTGTTGTGTAACAAAATTATATGGTTGACTTCATTTGCAGCCTTATTTTAGAATGCTTTAACAAAGACCTATTGCTTTTTTCACTATCGGATGCTGCTGATGATGTTTCATTTCTGTGCTGTTCTTACCCATTTAAAATAGCCCCATAGGTTGTCACCATGACAACCCCCATAGGTTTTCACCATGTACATGCAAGACATTAGGAGATTCCACATATATAGGTTTGATGCCCACTGCTGTATTGCATAAGACTGCAGTTTGTGAAAATACATACATGGTGTGTTTATTTGGCTTCTATCATGTTAGATTTGTTTTGAACAGATCTTATTAAGTTTAACTGGAGGGGCAGATGGTCTTCAAGCCTATTTATGTGGCTCAATAACAGAATAAACACAGTTTGATAATATAGTTGAAACAACCAGAGCATACCGTCCCACAAGTAGCTCAGCTGCACTGTGGATGCTGAGCAGGTCCCCTCCAATGGCCCTGCAGTAATCCCTAGCCTCAAACCAAGTCTTCTCCTCTGATCGAGGCCCTGTAAAAAACTAGGGCACAAAGCAACAAGTGAAGGGTTTATAAAAAGAAGACCAGATATGTACAGCCAAAGAGTGAGTGATTTAAATAGAATTTTATTTATCTATTTAGTAAGCCTAGATCATCAAAAGTAAAAGTGATTATTCACATTATTTACATTTTAGGGAACTTTTTAGAACCCACGCAAAATTTTGGGGTTTTTTTGCCGCTTTGGGGCAGCAGAAGCAAGTAGTGAGCACAAGTTGATATGGCAGATTTGTCAGACCATGTAAATTTGCCCACGCTTAGCTTGCTTGTGGTGTAGGTATGTAGCTGGTTATATTTAATACATCATTTTGACCTTGGCAGGAAACTGAGCAACATGAGTGCCTCAGCAGTGGCTTTGGTCAGGTGATAAATTTAGTAGTGTGGATTTTGACCTCTGGTGGTACCTTAGTGCAGACACTTCGTGTCCCCACTCGAATCCAACCTTCTGCACACTGTGGAGGAGCTACAGTGGGTGGTACTGGGGTTATAACTGCTCCCTCTGCCAGGTGTTTACAAATGTATTTCTCTTTATTGGTGCAAGGCAACAGATCCCAGAGTCCAGCCAAAATCCCAGTCGCTATGGCAACACAGCCCTGTTCGTGACCTTGAGTTGTTGAGAGGAAAAATAGTCCAATGTAAGTTATGTAGCCACTGTTTATGTCCCCTAATTTAAATGTTGAATTGCATCTTTCTTCTTACCTGGCATTTGATTATTCCAGTGAGTAAATCTTACTGAGTTTCCTTTGGTCCACACGAATTCATCAATGTTCCTTTGGTTAGAAAGGCCGAGCCAGAAGTATTTCTCTGGTCTCGCCCCCACCAAACTTACAAGGAATGCATTATCCACCCTGAAAATAACAATGAAATGAAAAAAATGAAATATTGCTTTCTACGTGTACACCAAGTTATTCAAATGTAATTTATAGTGCTGTTATTTGGACCTGGGTCATAATCCTTCACAACCTGTGTGGTCAGTGTGCAGGCATACACTGGTTACATAAATTTCCCACCGACCCTACTGTAGCCCAGTAGAGCTCTTATACACACTTAGCTGTTGCAGTGTTTAGAATAATAATGATTAAAACCTGAAATGTTCTCACCCGTTTGAAACATCAGCTAAGTAGGAGCCTGAGGCCACGCAGTCATCTTTGGCTTCATCAAACGTCTTTGTCTCGAATCCTACAAAGTAGCAGTAGGAACCATGCCTTCTCCAGCCCTGTTAAAAACGGAGCAATGATTAGAACTGAGGAGATTTTTTACTCTTTTTTTCAATAAGACATTTATCTGCAGCTCATCAACAAATATTTTTGAAACAGAGAGTAAAGTTGTACTCTTCTTCTTCTTCTTCTTCTTCTTCTTCTTCTTCTTCTTCTTCTTCTTCTTATAACTATTATTATTATTATTATCATTGTTGTTGTTGTTGTTGTTTACTTATCTGCTTGGCATGCAAACTCTACACTGCTTGGATCTACGTGTTTCCAACTGAATGAGATAGGCATCCTAGGCATCCTGATGTTCATGAAGTCTGCTTTTATTTCCACTGACTACACATTAACTTTACTCACGGCTTTGCAGCCGACATCCAGATCTATTTCGTCTCCGGTGCGTTCAGTGGCACTCTGCTTCATACAGATAAAGCCATGTTTCTCATCACATGAGCGATCAGCCCAGTTCCCATTCTGCAAGAGAGGAGTACTGTTTACCACTGGCTCACTAGTAGATTGAATGTGCTAAATGAATATACTCATATGCATAATGTTTTCTTTTTTCTTGTCAGTATTTTTTTTCTTATTTACTAAAAATAATAGCAGTATAGCAAGAGACAAAAAAGCCCACTGATTTGGCCACTGTTGTCGGACTTTTAGAACTAGAGCTTAGCGCACAAAACCAAAATAAAGAACTGTGTGATTACGGGTAGACAAATCAACTTAAATTAAGCTCCTGTTTACCAACAATGTGGGCAGAAGAAAACATTCGAACATGAATCTTCTTCTTGATATTTGTTTGTACAACCAAGATAAAATCTGTGCATGAAAACATAAATCTAGATTTTATTCTGCACTTTGCTTTTTTTATTCCAGTGGTAATGTAGTTCATGCACAAATCAAACAATTAAATGAATTAATGCAATCAGGTAGCCATATATTTTACCATGTATGATGTTTAATAAACATGTGGATATAAGATGGAAATATGCACCATTATATTGTCTTACCTCTCCCCTTATTAGAACACAGTCCTCTGTATCACTGGAGGCAGCTGGTTTACCATACTCCCAGCTGGTAAAGGTGACAGTAGAGGAGTCACTCCAGTCAAATAGCCCCTCTGTTCTTATGTCATTGAGTCCAATCCAAAGCTCATCAGTAGATGCTGCAAACAGTGACAGATGATCATCGTGTAAACCATTTCACAAACAAGATTTAAGAAGTTATTTGTACCTAACATTCCTTTTTTTTGTTGTTGTTTTTACTTCCTTGGATTCTTATATTGAAAACAAAGGAAGATCATGTTTCTACCAAAAAAAGACAAACAAAAAAATAAACAACACAGTCTTAGTCGTTTGATAGGTTTGGATTGTCCTTAAGTCTATCGTCCTCACGTACCGTATCCAAGTTGAGACATAACAAAGCTTTGGTCCTCCACATTGCGGATGCTGACTAGGTCCCCTTCTTCTTTGCGGCACTCTCCCTTAGCACCAGACCATGTTTGATTAGAACGATGAAGGTGGAAGCAGTGTCCATTGTATGGAATCCAAGGGTCTGAACAAAATCCTTGCTCAACTGACCATGAAAACCACAAAGATAGAGGGCCGTTAAATTATTGCTCTACTACACCAAATTTGTGACACAATAATGAAGTATAGAACAGAATCTTTTCCCTTACTTTGTGGAGTAAGAGGTGGAGCTCCATCTTTGTAGCAAATGTAGCCCATTTTCTTGGTGCAGGGTGAAGTTTGCCAAGTGTGATCCCCAGCAGATTCAAGAAATGCACAGTTGTGTCCCGGATTGGGAAGTGGATTTCCTAAAACAAGATAAGAATTTAACTTGAGATTCTGTCCTAGTGGGGATTCACATTATGGTTGCAAATAAATTAAAGTCAGTAAAATGCCAGAAGATATTGAAGATATTCTAAAACAATTTCCCAAGGCTCAAAGTGACATCCTTAAATTTGCTTATGTTCAAACATCCCAAAACCCAGAGACTACTTATTTATTCATTTTGTTTATAGGACTAGCACTAAATATGAATAAATGACTGCATTTATTCTGTCATTCAATTAGAAAAATATTAAGACATCCTTATTTTCTTCATTAGTTCTTCAAATCACTGGATATAACCAGCCATGCTGCTTCATATAATCATGTACACCACATACAGAATTTCACAAAAAATTCATAGAACCTAATAACAGATAAATGTAACACAGAAAGAAATAATTGTGGTTTAAAAACAAAAACAAATGTCCTCTAAAACTGCATTGACCAATTGTACGCCACTAGGGGTCGGTGTTAACAAGCTGAACACACAATACTGATCTTCTAGCACCAGCATGTACTTAATATGGCAAACTTTTTGTGCAAACAGTGACTTATTTAAGCATAAACAAAGTGACTTCAGCTTTCATTTGATGTCTGGCCTCTAATCACCCTCCAAATTTCAATAATTTTTATTTTTTTTTATCTCCACTTTGTTTTTCTGTTACACCCAGGAAAAATCAGGCTCTGTAGCACCTAAATGTGCCACTGTTCTCAGCGCCAACTGTCTGTCTGCTTTTTAGTGCTAGACAGGTGGGTTTTTACAGCATTTTCTCTATGAAGTCCCTTTGTCTATAACAAAGCTGCTGAATGCCATTAAAGTAAACCTGAGCAGTAAATTGAGGGCTTTAAAATTTTAAAAAAGTAGGTGAAAGACTGATTACATACACGTAGTTATGTGATTCATTTTAAATATAAAAATACTGATTTGCTGATATAAGGGTTTAAGGTTTAAGACTAGTTGTAGTCACAAATTTTAAGGGTTAAACTTACACTAGTTATAACTGGGAATTGCTTCTTTTTTTTTTTCTTTAAGTTGTTGGTACAGTTGTACAGTGTACAGATCTGGTATTATGAAGTCGTTGCCTTAGGGAAGTCCAGCAGGGCTTTTTAAACCTTTTTTATTAGAGTGAAGACTTACCTGTTGCCCATCTCAGATAACGAAAGGGCTTTGTATCAGACCACTGCCAGCCATGTTCAGAGTTCAGGACCAACCCAATCCAAAGTTTTTGTTTCCCTGATCCCAATAGTGCTGTGTGTTTATGTGTGTTAGCATGGTTTAAACAGATAAAAGAAAGACAAAAAGGACAGAGTAAGAAATTGTTCCTCTTTTTCATATAGTTCCTCTTTCATTACTTCAAAACAAGACAAAATACAGCAAAAGACAGAAATCAGCCAAACAGTTACAAAGAATTTTAAAAACAATGCACTGAACACTAGGGTATACTGAGGAGGAATTCCTTGCAGGATAGGTTTTGAATTTATATGATTGTATATGTTGAACAGTACATCTTTGTGATAATTTAAGGTTTCTCTGAACTAACATGACATTTCAACTGAAAAAGCTTATTAAAATGATAATTACAGTTAATATTTTTAACCATGTGATAAAAATACTTCTAATAATTTCTGTGGAAAAGAGGAAAACCCCTCTATGTTTGGTCAGCATTTATCTGTTTCAGTACCTGCAAATATCCACTGTGTGGCACTTTACCTGAGACAAAGGCCTGCTCGTGAGGATCAGAGACACTGAGCAGAGCGGCACCCTGCTGTTTGCAGCTAGAGTCAGCCTGAGCCCACGTCAGGACTGACTGTGTGTTCAGCTGGTAATAAGCTCCAGTTACGAGGTTTTTTGCCCAATGATCTGTGGCTGTGCAGTCATATAGAAATATGGAAATATGGAAAAGAAAATACATGAATTTCTTCAGTCTTATGGATGAATTTATTACTGTTACCTAAAATTTAGCTTTTATATTGCATAATTTTCTTAAATTAACTAAGTCAGTTTTAGGTCTCTAATCAATACAAAGACTTCAGTATGTGCTGTGAAACCAAGTGAATCTGCCTCAAGAAGTATGTAGTGCTGTTAAATGCATACTCACAAGAAGACGGGCAGTATCCCCACTGTTCATGTCCAGTTTTTGTTCCAATTGAACACCAAGGACGCCTTGATGCCGAGTCTAATGTAATGCAGTCACCATACCACCGGTCTTTGTACAGGAAGGGAAACATGCAGATCTTACCAAACGCATTTCCTTCAATGGTATAAAGTTCTGAAAGGGGAAAAAGATATTGATCAGTTTAAACCTGCTACAAAAAAATGCAAGAAAAAAAGTTTGCAAAGATGTACTATTTTGACATTTTTAGATCAAAATCATTCATTTTACCTCATTCTCACTATTAATTTACTCCAGGATGCACAATAAAAGTTTAGTTTTGAGAACCTTAAAGTATTATTCTACTTCATTACAATTCACCTGACAATTTAATATGTATTTTGATAAATCACAGTAAAATCAAGAGAAGTCAGTTGACAACCTGCTCATTAGCTGCAGCCACAGACAAAACCCTGAGGTTCCTATTGGCTGTTTACTTCAAAACAGAGGTTTTAATACTGTACCTCTGTATGTTCTTGAGCAAGCACCACTGGAGGTCCCTTGGATTGTGAATTGGTTATTTGGCCCAACAGTTCTGGAGAGGGCAATTGATTCATCAGCTTTTGCTTCAATGTAGAAGTCTTGGCCTTTGAGGGCAAGAAGTGTTTGATTCCTGCATTCCCACTTTTGGAGGACACTCTTCTCATCACAATCATATAGGCTTATTTCACTTCCCACACTTTTGCCCTGTGCTCCCAGACACTTTCTGCTTGATACAGAAAAAAGGCGATCATTGGTTGTCCAGCGCACTTCAAGGCAGCGAGTTGTTCTTTTCAGCAAACAAAAACCAGTGGCCTTGTTCATGAGTGCAAATGGGGAATCTGCAAGAAGATGTAAAAAACCTGTTTAAATTATTTTGCATAAAATTAGATTTTTGCACATGTAAAGGTTTTGTAAGAATTTCTAGATTACAACCTTTAAATCAATTTGGTACCTCTTCTTTTTCAAATATTGTTTTGTAATTGACTGACAGACTAATGATGCACTCAAAGCATCTTTAAATATAGCCCATTACTGTAGACGTCAGTTCTTTATTCAGCCCAAATTGAAAGCATCTTTTAAGAGGTCAAAGACATGTCAGCTTATTATCACAGTATAAAATATTTAGTTTGCTTTACAAGACGTTTTGACTTCCAACCTGAAGTGAGGAGACTGAGTTCTTAATCTGTTCCAATCCATCAAATTAAGAAAACTAATGTATTAGAATTGCTGATCTTAACGGTGCCAAAACACAAAACCAGCTCACTAACCTACCTGGGAAAAAATTAAGTGACATAGAAAAGATTAAATTCATACTGACCATTTGGTGGTGAACATTTAGATGTTGGGATGAAGATCACCAAGGCTGCTAGAGTTATCCTAATGGTCAGCATTTTAGTAAGTCTGAGAGCTGCAGACATCGTCCATGCATTGCAAGCAAAGGACTTATGAAAGATGAACATGAAAAGGAAGGAATCTTAATACCACTGACACTGTCAGCTTTTTTTTTCTTTTCATTGAGAAAGTGTCATGTTTCAGATTGGCACATTTCAACATTTTGCTACTGGTAAAAAGGGGTGTTGGGAGGGAAGTAGGGGAAACATACACAGAAACACCCACACACCAACACACACACAGTCTTGCTCACATGGATATCACTCTTCAAGGATGGCAAAATTTACTTCCTGTCCAGGAAAAAAAGTGATGTGTTAGAGATTTTATGCTAAACATGACTCATCAGAGTGTTTCTAGACAGTCAATGATACTCTGCAGTACTGCAGCGGAAATGCTGTGCCATGCTGTTAGCTGCTTATTTCACTCCTTCCACACAACTTAAGAAAGCCCAGCTCACCTAAAAAAAGTCTGGCTTCAACTAACATCATCTCTCAATTAAGCCTGAAGTCGTTCCACTAAGTCAATCCAGCCTCATCTAATCAAGGCTGACTTGACAGGCTTGCATTGTCTGGCTTTGTGCATGCTCCCTGGGTACATAAGAGGCCCTGATAAACGGCTGGATAAAAAGATGGAAAATGGGAGTAACATTCTTCGACTGACAAACACTACTAATTGATCTATATGAAAAATATAGACATTATCACTAAGAAAGGTAATACTGATTCCGTTACTAGCGGAAGGGATATGACATGGCCCAAAAAATAATGGACGGGCTAAATGCACAAGTTATGCAAATTTAGTGCTTTTCAATCTTTGTAAAGTCTTTTGCATTGTCTCTGTATGAAATGTGCTGCACAAATAAAATAATTTATTGTTAAACAAAAATTCAGATCATTAGACCAGGCGGCTTTATTGTAGTCGGTAGATATTATCAGTTGTATGTCTAAAATAATGATATTGTTTCAGACTTGTTGGAGAGACAAAAGAAAACCTCACACTTTGAAACACCTTACTGACATTTCAGAAGTCCTACCAAAACACTGACGTACATCCCTGCAACTTCTCAGATATCCCTGCAACCAACCTAAGCAACTGTTGAAAAAAGAGAACAACAACATATCAAGAAATTAGTGCTAAGTTAGTTTGCCTTTCTTTGTCAGCAAGCATGCACCAGTGCATATTTACATTAAGGGAGATGCACAGAAATTCATTGACAGTCAGCACTAGAAATGCAATGAGAGCTGTATGTTAGCAAATAATTACTTGAGAGGTTATTGGAGCAGAGTGATATTGCACTGTTGCTGATGAGGAGAAAAATTTGTGCATCCTGAGTGTAGCAACACAACATCCTGTTTTGTGGAAGAGGCATTCAAATGTTGAAGTTTGCTCCTCAACTCTTCCTCAAGATCTATCATAGCATTTTGTATTTTCACTTCCTCTTTAGTTATTCTCCTTTTTTTCAGAGGGGTGCGCTGGTGACTGCAGTCATTGTCAAGGCCTTGTGGGACTAGTGAATTTGTACTAGTGTATATTTGTCCCCCGCCATCATTAAAATTAGATATATCCAAACATGTTGAAGTGGAACTATGTCCAGCTCTATATTTTGATTCTGGGGCCCCACCAGAGTAGCTTTGTATGATGCACAAGTTTATTTGTCTTTCACTGGCCTTTTATGCAAAAATTCAGCTCATTCTCTGAAACAAGCCATTGTGGTTTCTGTCTCCGTTAAGCACTTTTTTCCAAAAAGTCCAGTTTCTTTTGAATGGCCAACTTGTGGAAGCCTGTTGATGGGCAGCAACTATTGCTTGTGATCACCTGGATGTTCTAAGGAGAACTAGAGGCAGCGCCCCATTTGTCTCTATGAAATGAAATCTAACTGTACATAGTACAGATTCTATCCAGTTGGTCAAAATTTTCATTCCGTTTCAGTCAGGCATCTAAAACTGTGCATTGCTTGAATGGATGGCCCTATGTGGATGGTTTAAAAAGTACCTCATGTACCAAAAGCGTGGTACTGTGATTTCATTTTCAATGATTTGAGTTTACTACATTCATTCTTCTCTCACACTTGTTAAAATATCTTGTAGAGATCCTACATTGTACCCGCCATCTCCATTTAACTGAGATAGTATCTCATCTATACCCAAGTGTCCTGGCCAAATGGAGCATAGCCATTGTATGTTTGTTTATTGTGTGTGGGCGTGTGCGTGTGTGCGTGCTTAGGCTCTTTAGCTGTCTTCCCTTCTCTCCTGTAATCTTAGTTATCACTGATTCTGCTCCCCTTTGAACCCTGATTTCTTGCTGTTGAACAAAACTTTGCTGAGGCATTTTAGTAGCTTGCTGTTCCTGAGATTATATCATCTTTAGTTTTATTAGTAAGACAACTGTAAACCTCTCAGGTGTAATCAGACACCTTCCACAGCAGTTAAGGCTGTGGATAGAGAAAAGAATGGAAATTGGACCTAGAGTAAAGTAACAAATTTTTACTTAGTTTTGTTTTACATAAGCTTTATACACACATTTAACCAAATTTGGTAAATGTTTAGAGAGTAAAATCCAAACTGATTCCATTTATTCCATATTCTCATTCCATATTCTTGTTAAATAATCACTCCATCAGGAGTTTGAGGCTCAATGAATAAAGGTCGTATTTTATGCAGAATATACAACAAGACTGTAGAGAAAAACTATAAAAGTCTACTTTACTGAAGGTATAGTGAGGAGGAGTGCAATTTGAGTCATAAAAATCTAGCAACGGAAATGTTATGCAGTTTACTGAGTACGTGCTGGACTAAAGGCTACTGATAAGGACTCATATTAGCTCATGTTAGGATCCTCTCAGCTCTTTGGCTTTTCTAGTCGCTATCCTTTGTCTTTACACATGAAGCAAGTTTTTATTCTGCTTCCAGGTAAGTGTCTTCATTGCTGATTTTCATTCACATTTCTGTGTCACTGATTATCATAAGGTAGTGTACACCGTTTATGTGTTTACTGTTAAAAAAAGGAATAACGATGAGGCAGAGGTTATCAGAGTTGTCAATTGCTTTCACTCAAGTCAAGTTGTGCAGTGTCTGTGGTGTCTGGAAAAAGTACATGTGATTTTTACAGGTCCTCAATGTGTCTTTGTTATTTTAAAGCTTTGAAATAATGGAGCAATTAAAAAGAGAGGTCGCCGTAATAAAAATCAAAAATATTGTACATTTCCCCCTCAGATTCTTTTCATCTTGTTTATTTTTAATGAAAATCTCTTTACAGTGTTGCTGGGCATTGTGTCCTCCTGTCATGGGGAGTTCAGCTTTACATCTGGGGAATGTGGCTCAGTGGCTCTTGTCCGTGATTTTGAGACCACTTCTAAAAGTGGCTTGGGCAAGACGTTTGGTGGTAAGCGAACAGATCTGAGTCTGAGCTTACAAATTAAGCTGGATTTAGCATTAGACCTTAAATAATTCATCAGTTTGAGTGCAGTATTTGTGAAGGTTTATGACTTTAAAGATATAAAAACAAAAGGAAAATTTAAATTATAAAATTACTTAATGAATCAAAATAAGTAAATGAAGAAGTAAGCAAAATAAACAATGCTTATAACAAAACCACGTTTTTAAATATGAATTTTTTAAGGACTTTCTGGCTCAGTTATTTTCTCTGTTAACCCCCAATTTGTTAAGGATCCTGTGACTTTGAGCATGACACCTGTGGTTGGACTGACACCAGTGTCGACCCCTCCTACTGCTGGATAAGGCAGATGGCAAACATCACCTCAATACCTGGAGCAGACCATACCACAGGAAGCCCATCAGGTAAATATTAATCTTCTGTCTTGTGTCATTACATGTCATTTTGTCTTTGGTAATTAATTCAAAATGTATAATTTCACAGTTTAAATCTGTGATTAAAAATATTTTATCAGATTACAAAATTTAGTCCGAGTTTATAATCCTGTCATATCCTAATTGATTTGGGCTGCTTGATACAGGACATGTCATGCATATAGATGGCAAACAAAGCGGTATGTCTTCTGAGGCTACATTGGAGTATTCTGTTGACAAGGTGGCAGCACTGGGATGTGAGCTCAGGTAATGAAAATAAATTGTTATTTTTATATATGTATATTTTACAATTATCCTGACCAACAGTGCATTTTAATGAGTCTGCTATAGTTTGCCAGTGGATGCATGTTCATGTGATTTGACTGTCAATGTCTTTCAGCTTCTCATACTATATTTCTGGTGACACATCAACATCTTCATCACCACTTAAAGTAACAATGATCAGAGGCACCACTAAGAATGATTTGCCAATTTCTGCAATTAAGACAAACAGCTGGGAAAACGCCACAACCTTCATCGGTAACCAGCCAGGAGGGTACAAGGTAAAATACAGTAATAATCTAATACTCTTTACCTATGGCAAAGGTTTTTTAAACTGTTTGCCATGGAGGGTGATACACATATGGCTTCAGAACAAAAGGAGGTTAGTCATTTAAACTGCAGTTTGGCCCAGTGATTTGGCTGTTTGTCAACAGAGCTTCAGCAATGGCTGTGACATGCAGCTCTTGCAGGAAAATGTTATACCTTAAACCCTTATCACTTACAATTCATGTCAAGCAGAGTCATAACTCAGTCAGGTCTGAGCGCACACACAAAACAGAACACATCATTTTTTAGACTTAGTGTGGGATGCAAGTTCTGTTAATAACTAGTTCACCACATAAGTCAAAATGTTAAAAAAAGAAAAAATCTAGATAAAAAACAAAATCAGGGCCGAAGATGGAGCTCACAGTTTATATATCACTGAATCCAGGACAGCTTGTTTCACATTTATATCCAGGAGGCATGGAGGGTGTCACTAACTTGCTGTCAGTTTTTCTGAGAAGGAAAACCCCTGACTTAGTGTAAGAAGTTCAGTTTGACAGTTTGTCCTTGATTACACATTTCTTTCTGCACTAATTTGATATCTGTATACAGCTTTATTTTAAAATTTGATTCAAATGTTTTAAGTCTTTATCTGCTGGTTCATGTTCCTGCAAAATGGCTAATTTCCCTCTTGAGCATCAGTAAAGCACCTCAGGTTAATTATTTATTCTCAGAATGTGATCAGAGCAGGCATACTTCTCGAGAAAAACTTCTTTGATGCTGTAACAGATTTTTTGTTTTATGTCAGGGTAACAATTGGGCAAAATCATTTTGATTTGTTACTTTGAATCTGAATGACTTTTTAAACAAAGAGTAAAATTGCTTCTCCTTTTGCAGTTGCAGTTATCATTTAAGGCTCCTTTTTTCGATACTTTGGATGTCATGCTGGATGATATCAGATTTTTGTACTGTGAGGAGGGTGATGTCCCTGCAGGCTCAGACCAGCTCTCATGTGAATTTGAAAAGGACACCTGCTCATGGTACCATGACTACACCGCCAGCCTCTCGTGGAAAAGAAGTGATGGGGGATTCATGGAAGGCCCAGCTGGGGACGGTGAGTATCTTATTGATAGTAAACACATTTTTGTAAAATGTTCCATGTCAGCATGATAATAGCTAAACTGAACTCATAAAGGCCTCAACAACTGCCTGCTTTGCCCTTCAGGTTGGCAATTGAACCTTGTAAGCAACTCTTACACTAACATATTGTTAGGATTGTTATGCACTAATATGAGCCATTTTGTTTATAGCTTTTGTTTTTTTAATTGTATCGGATTCCCATTATTTTCACCCCTCGCAATTGTTTATCTTCATATATTAAAATATTCTAAAATAAAACATTAGAACAAACAATCATAACAGAATGATAAAGAAAAAGGAAGGTAATAAAAAGCAGCTAATTGTAATGCAACACAACCAAGTCAAAAATGACACAAGTGTATTACAGTAAATGGTTTAAATGACCCCATATACTTTGAACAAAATCAAGGCAAAGAATGCACCAAATTCAACGAAACAGCTAAATTTTGCTGTTTCTCCTAAAAATGTACTTTAAATTTAATTTGCTGTTTGTAATATCCATACAATTTTGAAAACTAAAGCAAATTCTGTTTAAAAAAGTGTAGATTCAGTCTTCTTTCCAGTGTTTTTTTTAAAATACTAAATCCTGTTGACAAAATGGTTTTGATTTCATACATCATGTGACTGAATTTCTTTTTGATAATTTAAAATAAAGCAGACAAAAAAAAGATTTTTATGCTCTCTCCACAGGCTACTACATGCTTATAAGTGCTTCATCCAAAGTAAATGTCTCATCAGTAGCCAGACTCATCAGCTTCCCACGTCCCGCAGATCAAATCATATGTGTGAGCTTCTTGTACTACATATTTGGGAACAGCATTGGTACGTGCTTCAATGTGAACAGCTATACTTCCAACACAATTAAATCAAGAGATACACACAGAAAAACATCTCTAAGATCCTGAAATTTGAGCAATTTTTTTTTCCTTCAAACGCACAAGTACTGTTGATGTTCTCTTATTGTCAGGTTCATTGAAGTTCATTGCAAAGCGTTCTGGTGAGGAAGAGAAGGTTGTGTGGATAAGAAGCGGCACGCAGGGAAACAAATGGAGATTTGCAGATCTTACCTTCAACAGTGACAAACCAATACAGGTATCTTACTATCTTGTCATTTGTTTTTTGTGTTTATTTCTCTGTTACTCCTAACAAAGAAGATTTGAAGAGGATTCTGTTGGATTTTACATAAACTACATTTTTTTTCCTTGTATCATAAGTTATCAAGACTTCAACGTGTAGTTTAAACACAATGTCTTACTTCCTTTTCTCCCTTGCTGTTTTTTTTTTACAACCTAAACTGTATTACCATTTTCTTTTCATTCTGATTGAAGTTTAATAAAAAGTAAGCTTCAATACACTTTTTAAAGATATTTGTATCTGTTTCTCATTGTGGCAATTTTAAAACAGTAGATAAACAGTACATTTTTCATGATAAAGTAAAATTCTTCATTATCCTACGTCAATACTTTAGACTAATTTATGTTGTTATTCAGTTTATTTTAGAAGCCATGGTGGGTGGAACACAAGGCAGTATAGCCATAGACAACATAATGGTGTCCAGCAGTGACACAGGCTCTTGTCCGGCTGAGAGAGAGTGCACCTTCCAGGGCTCCTTGTGTGGTCTGCAGCCTGAGCCATCTGCAAACTTCGGTTGGAGTCGGATCATGGGAACATCCCAGCCTGCCAACTCTTCAGGCCCCACCACTGATCACACACTGGGAACAGCGCAAGGTTTGCAACTCTTCCAGATATGGTCTTAATGGGCTTATCTGCTGTAGATGTGTCAAATGCATGTGTCAGAACTGCAGTCAGTTCAGTTTGCTTCTTTTGTTGTAGGTTTGCTCAGACTCTGTACTCCTTCAAACAAAGAAACTGGGAAGGCTGGGGATGTGAGGATGACATCAGTGTCAATTTGGCTTGAATTTAACCTTTAAGCTGAAAAACAGATGAATGTTGCATCATCTGGTATAATAAGGATCAATTTTTTTGAAAGTTAAATAATTTTCACTCACATGTATGCCAAAGTTGAGGAACTAAGGAGAACACAAGTTCAAATTGAGAAGTTGAATCTTGTTATCTTTTAAAATGAAAAAAACAACTCTCTGTTTCATTTGAAGTAAGTCTGGTTGTAACATCAACTAAAAAATTTATGTGAATTAAAATAACTTATTTTGATGAAATGCCATTATAACAGGGAGATGATGCATCTTTTTTAACATAATTCAAATACCTTTCAAGAAAAATTTATATTAAGAAACTCTAAATTTGTTGCTGTAGATGAAAGTTTGATCTCATAATAACTTAAACTATATATATATACTATGTGTACATATAAATCAGTGTAACAGCACCTTATGTGTAGGTTATTACCTGAGCGCCCAGCTGTGGAGTCACCCTGCTGGGTCCAGAGTTGCAATGATAACTGCAGTGATGGAGGCCACCGCTCTTGAAGGTGAATGCCTGATGTTCTGGTACTACATGGAGGAAAGTGCAGTGGGGGAACTCAGCGTTTACCATCAAAAACCTGAAAACAAGTCTGTCCTCTGGACCAGAAGTGGTGATCAGGGGAAGCACTGGAGACACGGACGAGTGACGCTTCTTAGTCCCAACGCCCCGCATCAGGTGCCTGCTTGTTGGCTATAAGTTAATGATCGTTGAATAAATGACCATATCAGTGTGTAATTTTGAAAAGCATCCTGAAACACAGTTGTTGTTGAATTTCTTATGAAAGTTTATATTATGTGTTTTGTACACATTTTGTGAAGCTTGAATGAAGTTTACTGTCTTCAAGTAAAGACATGTACACCGGTGTGAGGATTATGACATTCATTTTTTTTATTTATTTATTTTTTTTATCAGAGAGGTTAAGTCTTTGATTCCTCAGTTGTAAAGTGCATGTAAACGACAAAGCTATTGGGAAATAACAGATTATCTAAATAGGTGATTTTTGAGGCGGTGGTTGGAAATGGAACAAGGAGAGATATTGCCATTGATGACCTCATAATCCTGAACGGCGCCTGTCCCCCATCAGGTTAGTGACCACCTTAAACTTCAAACTTTGAGGTTTGAAAGGAAAACGGATGGAAGATTAAAATTAGTGTATGTGTCTGAGGACAAGGTTGTTCTAAGTTTATGCATGCATGCATTTATGGATGTTTACTGTTTGTGTCTGTGTTATTCCTTGCAGGTTTCTGTGACTTTGAAATGGACCTTTGTGGTTGGGTGAACAGTCCTCCAGCAGAGTTTGGGCTTGAGTGGGACTGGCTCTCAGGTGAGAGTGAGAGTGAGTCTCGTTTGATTCCTGGAAGGGATCACACAACAAATTCTGCTTTGGGTAAGTCGCCAAAAATACTTTGACTACCAGCATCGTGAGTTTGGCCTTTGCAATCCACAAGATAGAAAAGAATGAGCTATAAACAGAATGACAAGGAAACTTTCAAAACTTTAACTTAAAGGACAGGGTTAATTTTTTTTTAAGTCACTCTTAAATATGACCAAAGAAACAGCTCCTGTTTGCTACAATTATCCCTCTTTTTCATACTGGCAATTATGAGATCTTATCCTGTTGTTTCCAGTGCAAATGATGTTGGATATTATAATATTTAAATGCAATATTCTCCAAAGTTACAATCTCACTGATATATGTAATTCCTTTCCTGTGTTCTCCTTGGACAGTGTTGCCTTGTAAGAGAGTTAGAAAAACAAAGAGACAGTGTTACACTGAGAGTGTTGTAACTATATCTGCAGTTACTTTGCACTGCAGGAAAATAATTCACTTGTATAATTAAGCTGTATTTTTCTCTGTAGGCCACTTTTTATTCTTCATGCATTTTGAGTCTGATAAAAAGGAGGAAATTGCACAGCTGGAGAGTGAAATGATGGAGGCAGTAAACCATGCTTGCCTGGAGATTTGGCACTACAGAGGCGGATGGTCAAGCGGTGGTGAGTGCAGTCTTTTCTACTGTGTCTATAAACTATCACCATTATGTAAATTTGTTTAAATTAGGTTGGAAAGCCATTGTTTTAATATTTATTTTACACCCATTTTAAATCTTATTATGAAGTTAAGTTCATATAAAAACATAACAATTTGTTGAAAAAGGTTTAAGAACTGCAGCCATCTGTAGTCCAGACACCAACGCATTCACAATTCTGCCAAATTTCAGCTTTTTATACAGACATTGATTCTGCTCTGTTACTTACCTCCCTTGCAAGCTCAGAGGCAGGACAACAAGATCCCTTATTCCACTTAATAACTTGGTCATATAATGATGTGGCTCCTTAAGGGACAATATTCCCACCTTAAAAATGGCTGTTTAAAAAGGGCTTTTGTTTTTACTGGTTAAAACATATAACACTTGCATTAAAAAAAGGAAAACTCTTCGATAAATATACAGTGAGAGGAAATACAAAACTGAATGTGCACCTGGTTTAAAATAAATAAAGAAAACTGATTGGAATCTAAATGAGGTAACACTGATGATCCATACATAATATGTCCTTATATTATGACCAAATACATTGTTTATATCTGTTATAATCTATTTAAGTGTGTGACAATACAAATAAAGTTACACAATACATAAAGACATGAAAGAAGTAAATACCAGCAAGGTCCTATGAGAATTATACACCGCCTTGATTGAATAATTAAAAAGGAGAAACATCCTCTAAACCTGTCTATAAATTTGATGAAGATCTTTGGTGCTTCCAGCCTCAGACATCACACTGACAGTGTTTGTGAAGGAGACTGCTGGACTACGTCCTGTGTGGACTGATCGTGGAAATATGAATCGCACATGGATCCAAAGCCGAGTGGACTTCAGTGCATCAGGGCCTCACCAGGTGCCATTTCTCACAGTAATTTTGCCCTGGTAAATAGTTCTCCTGCATAAACCAGAGCACATTTCTAGATAAATTGTAATCTTTTTTTACAGATTATTTTACAAGCCAGCTGTCCCGGTTCAGTAGAACAAAGCTTGGCCTTGGATGACATACACATCATCAGGGACAGGCCTTGCAATGGCATTATCCCAACCACCACCCCAGAGCCTGCCACCACGACCACCACTGCTGCTGCCTCCACCATGGACTGCACTTTTGAACAAGGTTGACAATTTGTTTTGTACTCAGGAAAAATCCTTTAACAAAACTTTGACAAAAAGTATTAATTGATTATATGCATGATGATTGCAAATAATGGCTTGTTTTTTAGCTGATAAGATGATCAGTAATTTTTTAAGAGCCTCACTCAAGGTGGCAAAGGAAACACTCAGCTCAATCTAATGTGTTTGACTTTAGTGATGCTCCTCTCTCATGCATGCTGTGATTATTTCTTTGAATCAGCTTTAGTTTTTGGTATATTATTAGCAGTTAGATTCAAAACCTATGTGGCTGGATGACTAAATAAACAAGTGGACGTTTTTTGGCATTTTTATTTTTTACCCTCAGTAGCAATAATCCAGACTCTTTTAATTACTCACAGTAATACTTGATCTTTTTAAGTTAACTCCCTTTTGTTTTTGTGGATAGTTGAGTTTTACTTGAAGTCAGTTGAGTAATATTTGCATTTGGACATTTTGATACTTATAAGTATTCATTCTTCTAATTATTCTATTAATTGTCTGTTAATCCTGTTACCATAGTTTCAAATACAGTATGTTAAAATTATAAATTGTGTCTTGTAAAACAGGTCTATGTAGTTGGGTCGAGGATGTCAATGATGATTTGAACTGGACTCTCACTCGAGGGCTTGAAGGGGACCAGCCATGGGATGGACCTCAGTATGATCACACTGTTAAAAACAATCAAGGTATTGACTATGGTTGAAAATAATATAGCACAAATACTAGAACACTGTAAATAAAGTTTAAAAACTCATATGTCATATGTGATCATTGCATAGTTTGTACTGGCTCAAGAAGTGTTCTTGTTTTATTCAAATCTGAAAACATTCTTGC
>JAPZDZ010000004.1:16550327-16564044 GCA_029783805.1 Acanthurus tennentii
TTTTCAGTCTTTTGTTACTCCTGTCCTGACTTGTTTATAAAGTGTTGCTGGCTCCAAATTAGATTAGCATTTGTTCATAGAAATGATGTAAAGCATCAAATAAAAAGTCTTTGTATTGGTTTTAGTATATGTCAAAAAGGATAAAAAAAATCACAACCTCTTTTTTTAATGTTAAGCACAGAATCCCAACTTTTTGTATCAGAGTTGTTATCCCAAAAAAGGAGACCTACAGTTTCCTTATATTGCAAAATATGTTAATTATTCAATTTTTTAAAAGTTAAAAAATGTTGCCTAATACAGCATTTTTAGTATTTGAAAACTGTTGTTAGTAACTGTGATAAAACACATTTTCATATCCACAATCATTCCTTTGTTGTAGTCACTTACAGCTCAAAAGCATGATTTTAATCGTTTCTGTTTTTCTAGGTTTGGTTCAGTAGCACAAATAAAGGGACCCTGACTGACACCAGTGCTGTGGATGATATCTTTTTTCTGAACTGTGAAAAATCCTATCAGCCACCAGGTATGTACAACACTGCATGCAAATGTATTGTTAATTAGCAATTAGCATGAAAGAGCATTTAGAGGGAAGGTTTTCTCATTTTAAAATTGTTTTTCACTCCTCAGCTCTGTCTGCCTGCGGCTGTTCTTTTGAAGACAGTCTGTGTGTTTGGGTGCAAGGGGCTGCAGATGAGCTGGACTGGCTGAGCAGGTCTGGTCCCACTGAAACCTCTAACACTGGGCCCGCAGGAGACCACACTACTGGCAAAGGTCACTTCTAATCTGACTGTCTTCAAGAACATGTACAAATAATTACACAGTTTTCTTATGCAATTATGGATTATGCAAGTTAAATAAAAAAAAAAAAAACTTGCCTTAACTGTAAATTAACCCATTGTCTGGGTTAATTTACAGTTATCAGACCACAAGTGACCATTACTGGAACTACTGTCACATTAGAACATTAACAAGAAGAGAAGAGTCATTAAGGCAGAAAAATGACTCAATATCAGTCACAGGCACACTGGTCATACCAGGTCAGATCAAGTAGGCATTGCAGAAAAAACTCAGAGTGTAACGATTTGAATGTTTTGTTTCCAGTGAATTCAACTTTTTATAAACACAGTTTGATTGGAAGTGGATAATGTGTGTGTGACAAACATCAGTCGGTCCTTGACTGTTTGATTTGTTTTATTTTACAGGGAAATACCTTTACATCAAGAGTTCGTTACCAAGTGTAAAGGGAAATATGGCCCAACTGAAGTCTCCACTGTTGCCACCTGCTGGTGAAAAGGGATATTGTTTCACTTTTTGGACCCACATGTATGGAGCCACTATAGGTACTTTGAGGATGAATCTACAAGCAACAGATCCCATGAAGAAAACAGTGGTAAAACTTACATGGAAGTAGTTCATTATATGTTTTATCAAGCAGAGAGATAACAGAGGTTAGAGAAGGCCACTTGTTGTTTTTGTACTGAGTCTGGACACATTACTTCCCTTTACTACAGTGTTAGAAAAGTGGGTTTGAGGTTGATTGAGAAATATTTCTGGCTGTTCCCGCTGTGTTTTTTCTGTTATTATATGTTTCACACAGTTGTGAAATGCTGATTGCAAAATAACATTAATGCATTGTATACTGAGTGCAAGCTGCACAGTTTCAGCACATACCACCGTGTTGCAAAAACTTCCTCACATCCTCATTGTGACAAGTGAATCAGCCTCCTGTCTTTCCTGTAGGTATGGCAAAAGTCAGGAAATCAGGGGGATGAGTGGCAGCTGGTGCAGGTCCATGTGACCCTGCAGGAAGTCCACCAGGTGATCCTGGAGGCTACAGTTGGAGGAGAGGCAGGAGACATAGCCATTGATGACATCTCCTTTATCAGTGGACCATGTTCTGCCTCTGGTAATGAGACTTAAACTGTAGAAGATCACTTGAAACACAAACTTTGCTTTGCTCACTATGTTAATGTAATTTAGCTGGTAATCAATTCGCAAGTGAAAGACTGGACAGAATAACTAGAAAAGAGGGAGTCAGGGCGGATTTTCAAGAGTTACTGTCCATCCCCAGTGAATCATTATCCTCTTAACCATATCCTCTCAAACGGCAATGAAATAAAAGTGTTATCCATATCTGTCCTTTCCTGGATTAAATCTTGTGCAATAAAGATGTCTCAGTATCATATGTTGTAGTCCTACACTCAAAAGAAATGTTGACTATAAAGTATGACAGGATGAGAAACACTTATGGATTTGGCCTTTTTACTCTTTCCATTTTTCAAGTATTGTCAGAGGATGTCATAACTTCTTGAAAGTGCAGTGCAAAATAAATCTTCTGAACTGATACAAGAAAACAAGAAAGTAAGGAGAAATCAGGCAGAGGAGAGGAGCTCTATTAATTTGCAGAGTTCATAAAGTATATACTGTATATGAGCATCATGCAGACAAGATGCTCTTGAGTAAAACAGGATATGAAAATTATTAAAGATCATTTAAACCACTAATTATGATGCATTGCAGGAAAACAAATGTAAAAGAACTGTATGTAACCTCATGAAATGCTCTTATTTGACATCTGGCTTGATTCTCTTGAGTTAAAAAGCTTGAACCTTGTTCTTTTTATGATGTTTTCCATTACATGTTGTTGCAGATGTTTGTAACTTTGAGGAGGGAAGCTGTAACTGGCAGCAGGAAACCACCGATGACTTCGACTGGATCAGACAGTCGGGCTCCTCCCCTAACCCCAACACTGGGCCAGATACAGACCATACCACCAACACACAGGCGGGCTATTACTTCTACATCCCGTCCTCTCTTTCTGACCGCGCTGGCCAGACGGCTGCCATGTCTTCACCACTGTACCCTGCAGGTGAGACAGACAGCAGGGTGCTCTTCACTGTCTCCTTTGAGATCTACAAGCTGTGATCAATGTTATGCTGCCAGAGACAGGCTCTGATTGGTTCCACTGTATTTACATCAATTAGCAAGAAAGTACAACAAATGAACTGAGCAAAGGCAGATAAACAGTGACAAAAAATTCAGGAAGATCAGCGACATGTCTTCAAAGACATCTAATTTAGGACAGTCTTTCTTTGCCCAATAAACTGGCTTTTTAGCTCATTTCATTTACGGTCCATTAACTGATGATATTGCTAATTTTTTGCTGAGACTTAAAAAAAACCAAATCATTACGTTTGAGAAACTAAAACCATGACATTTTATCATTTAGCTCTTTATGTTTTGTATACAAAGTTATAGTTTGTAATGTTAACAGTGAAATTTGAACTTTGGTACAGTACTTGCATAAATATGCTTAGCTACATTTCACTTCTGCTTCTCTTTAGAATAGAAGACAAATTTCTGAAGTTTAAAGCAGTTAAAGTCCACAGGGGTGAAAGGTCATTGAATCACATTTAATCTGGTTTTCCTTTAACTGGCCCTGCAGGCAAAGGAGCTTGTGTGCAGCTGTGGTATCATATGTATGGCAGAGGGATGGGGACGCTGAACGTCTACCAGCAGAGTGAAGAAGGCAGGCAAGACCTTATTTTCTCTCAGACAGGAGATCAGGGCCAAATATGGAGGTTTGGCTGTGCTTCACTGCTACCCCGGGTTCAGCCTTACAGGGTGAGTCACGGAGATATACAAAGACGAATACATTCACTTAAATCCTGTATGTAAGAACAATTTTGTGCTATTTGTACTTTATTTTTTCCTCACACTTTGTGTTTCAGATCGTGGTGGAAGGTGTTAAGTCTGGCCCCACACAGGAGGGAGACATGGCTTTTGACGACGTTCAGTTGACAGACAATCAGTGTCCTCCTCCAGGACATTGTGACTTTGAGAGCAACATGTGCAGCTGGACCAATGTGGGAGGAGTCGACCAGGCCGACTGGCTTATTGGTAGCGGAGCCACAACAAACCCCAACACAGCACCCAGGGTTGATCACACCACTAACTCAGCACATGGTAGTAATATATACATATTAATCTGCTATTCTTTGTTTGACAAGGATGGATGTGAATGTGATCAAATCTACTTCATGGTAACTTAAAGAAACTTTACAGCCTTTATCTTATTTTATATCATGATTTTATTTTCCTATGGTTTAATTGGAAAATGTGTTCCAGGCAACCTGACATGTGAGATATGTGACTTTTACTCTCCTTTCAGCTCTGTTTTGGACTCCATCAACTCCTAAGCAAGATATGTGGCTCTTAAGCTGCCAAATGCTCCTATGTTAAAAAACATTTTCCCAATTAATTTACTTCCTTTTATTTTAAACTAAATTAAAGGATCTGAATTCTTCCTCCTCCATTGCAATTGTGACAGATCCCAGGTCATTAGGTGGTCTGCTAGACAGAACAGGACCAAATCAACAAATATCATCCTCACCAGATCTGGATTGTAGCTTTGGTGCAGCAAACCAGCTGTTAGTTTGAAGTGATGTTGTCTGTATCAGTGTATGAAATATAAATCTAAAAAACATTTCTGTCATTATTTGACAGTGATCTTGACATGCTTTTACCAGGTAACTATCTTTATGTGGACACCTCAGCTACTGAGCCTGGAGACATGTCCTTCCTGATCAGTGACGTGTTCCACCCGACCACTAGAGGTCACTGCCTGACATTCTGGTATCACATGCAGGGTGACCAAAATGGGATTCTCAGGGTTAGCGTAAATGACAGGTAACTAACTATTAATGTCCGAGAAGTGAAAACATTATGAACATGAACTGTGCTTTGATAACATTTTAAATGCTTCTGGTAAAATTTGTGTTGTCCTGTTTTGTAGAAAAATGCATAGTGGAGGCAACCAAGAAGGAATTTTGAAGTGGACTGAGAAGGAAAACAGAGGAGACCAGTGGCTAAAGGCCAATGTATCGGTTGAACATAGTGAAACCTTCTGGGTAATTATGAGCTCATGAAAGATTTAAATAACTAACTAACTTAAATGGTAAAATGATACCTTGATACCACAGCTACATGAAGTCAATTTAGTGCGTCAGTCACAAAAATGTCAACATTTTGTAGACTGTATTTATAACTTTTAAGTACTTATTAACCAAAGACAACTGTGTAAACTTGTGTCTTCTGAATTTAAACTCTTCTTTGTCCCAGTTTGTGTTTGTTTATGAAAGGGGGAAGCTTTCTGGTGGGAAAGTTGCTCTTGATGACCTCAACATCCTTTCTGGCCCCTGCACCTCAGAGCCAACCATTAACCACCCTGATGATGGCAATGGTAACCTGAAGCCCTCCACAGCTACTAAGACAAAGCAGACAATCATTCTTTAGCTGTCAGAAAGAACCAGGTTCTACTGCACTAGTGCTTTTAAAGATTTGTTCAGAAGCAAACTATGTATTGTTTGTTTTGGTCTTTTTGTGAGATTAACTGGAAAATATAGAATGTCCTCAGTCTCATACTTTAAAGATCCAGTGTGTAGATTTAATAGCATCTAGTGGGGAGGTTACAAACTGCAACCAACTAGATACCCTTGCCTCACCCTACCCTTTGAAGCCTGTTTGAGAACTTGTGGTTTTTGTGAAACTCCTAAGAAACATGAAAGGCCCTCTTTTGAGCCGGTGTCTTGTTCGTCCATTCTTGTCTACTGTAAAAACAGGGTGGTGCAATTTGGTAGACTCAATGGAAGAGGATCAACAGTTTCTGTAAATAAAAAGGGTTATTGTGAGGTATTGAAAGCACAGTGATTCTTATTTTTAGGTGATTATACACCAATTAAAACATAACTATGAATGCTATATTCGATTCCAGCCATATTGAACAACAGAATCCCCCTAAATCTTACACACTGGAGTGTTAAAAAGTATTGTTAGTGGAACAACCAAATCAGATAATTTGTTATTATAACATGGTTAAAATGGAGAGATTTCAAGCTTTGGCGCAAGTGAGAAGTGTTATGTACACAGAGCTGCATTTTCAAAAACAGTTGGTGACAAATGTTATCCTCCTGTCTTGTCTCTTTGTGTCTGCAGGCTTATCTGTAGGTCTGGGAGTCGGTCTGACTCTGTTGGTTTTAGTCCTCATCTTCATCCTCGCATTCATTCTTTACAAAAGGCCTATAAGGTGACACAGTTGTTTACCTGAATAAATCATTCACACAATGGATAACAGGAATGCTGAAGAATGCTGATTTGTCTTGTCTGCCTAGGTGTCTCAGCAATAAAATGAGCGATGATTGTGGTACTGGAAATTTCAACAACTTCCGTATGAAAGCTTCAAATGTAAGTAAGCAGAATTTGTTAACATAACATTTTACCACCCTTCATACAGTTCATACAATAAATATATTTGTTTCCTCCAGGATACTGATGGTTATGACCGTGCTTTGGTACCACATACAACTGAAGGCGACGTGGCTTCATCTTTTGCTTAGTGCAGATTATCGAGTACAAAGAAAAAAATTCCAACACCAACCAAGCTGTAAATTATGAATATGTTCTGGGGTATAATTTACTTATTTAACATTTATGAAGTATTTATGTCAGTGCTGCAATCTGCTAAGAAAAAACAAGAATGTATTGGCAGTTCACATGGAAGGTAAAATAGTAAAGTATCAATAAGCATCTATTTTTAATAATGATAACTGAATTATTATTCATTTACATACTTATATCTTGCCCTAAAATACTGCCAAGTGCTACTGTACTTTGAAGATGAAAACAAATATTTATAAAATGAAGTTCTAAAAAAGTAATTAGTTTTATGTTATGTAATTGATGTAGAACAAGCAGAACCAGTTCTCCATTTAACTCATTTTTTTAATTCAGAAAACCAATTGTACAGTATTTGTTACCAACTAATGAATACTTTTACAGTTTTTGGATTAGAGGGCATCAACTAACTACACATGTTAGTAGTGTAGTTAGTTGCTATCTCCTATACTAACCAGTCTGAAAATGTTTCTTGATTATTTTGACATTTTTAATAAAGTCATAGATTTCAAAAAAGATTCTTGTCATTTTTTATAAATACAAACGTACGCCTAAACTTTTCTCTTTATTTTAAGAAACGTGATTTTTGTGAAACTTTTACAGTAACTCAAATGCTGTTCCTTTCTAATCAACCTGCCATTTCATACATAGAAGTTCCTCCCAAAATAGATGTATTATTATATATACACAAAAAATCAACAACTTACAACCTCTATCTATAACTAGGTGGTTTGTTTGTACTGATTAGATAAATTCTCCAATGACAAACCCTGGGTAAGTGCTTTTCAAATTTTTAAGTGAAGCTTTACATATAATTTATGTATAAACGTAAGGTCTTAAGAAACGTGGTTATTTATTATGACTACATGAGATGTTATATTCAGTAAATACTTTAAACTAGTACAACAGGAATAACCTTAATCACAGACAAGAGAGGGGGGATGTTGTGGGAGTGGACTAAACCATGTGCACCTTTTTGGAGGGGGCCATGGACCCTGGGCTATCCTATTGTATAATATACGAGATTTTATTTTTTTTTTTTTTACCAATAATACTACACAGCGTATAATGTTTTGAGGCTAAAATTTCAAAAAATGTCTTATAAAACTTGTTTGAGATTCCTATCGTTTTACGGTCCTGCATTCTTTGGCGCCCTCGTGAGGCAGTTTTCACGATCCTTCCCCCGCCCGTACAACGCCCCGCTTTCCGTCGTATTTTAGTTGCATCGGAGCTTAAAGCGATGTCTCTCCCCTTGTCTGTTTCGATGAGTGTCCGTGTCAGCGTGAGTACTTATCAGAAAGAGCAAACATGAGAGACAAATTAGACTAAATAATCTCTTTAGACGCTCGATTCAGCTAGAGACTCTGAGATTGACAACCCCCCTCTTAACCACATGACACATTCAACGCCTTTCCTGAACGGGCCAATCCCGTCGCACGTAACTGAACGCACAAGCGCTCGTGCTCCAGGAAGTGTGAGCGAGTGAGGGAAGACTGCTCGAAGAACAATGGGAGTGGAAATTGAAACTATTAAACCCGGAGATGGTAAGAATTTATGAAAAATGTAACTCGTATACGTGAGTATGTTTCCTTTGCAAAATGTGTCCATAATACCCGATAATTTCTCCTTTCAGGGAAGAGTTTCCCGCAGAAGGGATCGACAGTCACTGTGCATTACGTTGGTAAGACAGTCATTTGCCAAATAACAATATTATATTTCCACTTTATATAAAATTAGTAAATATTACTAAGCTCGAACTCGATTAAAATTAACGTGACAAAGCTTGTTTTGTCACATTTGGTAAATTGTATAGTTTCCTTGAGGGGAGACGGAGGATCGTGTTTGCGGTAATATGAAGCCCTCAGCTTAGCTTAGCTTAGCATAGAGAAAGCAGTTAACGTGGCTCGGTCCAAAGTAAACAAAAAACGGTAACCAGTACTCTTGATTGCATACAAATCTAGACGATGTATCTCGTTTGTGCAACTGCCGCGTTACATAAACAATAATTGGGCAGGCTAGCGGTTTCGTCTCAGTCCCAGTCCTCGTGCTAAGCTAAGTAAAGCTAACCATTCACATGCTGCAGCCTCATTCATATTGAATGAATAGACGTGAATTTATCATATTGCCGACTTGTGTGTACTGGCTAGTGTATATGCACTCAACCACATTGTTCATATAGTGCCACGAAAACACTCTTAGCTCTGACGTAGAAAATTGTTTCCGAACATAAAGAAGGTTTGTTTTTGTTTTTGAACAGGCACGCTGACAAATGGCAGGAAGTTCGACTCCTCCAGGGACCGTGGCTCACCCTTCAAATTCAGAATCGGAGCTAATGAAGTAATACGTGCTTGGGATGAGGGTGTGGCTAAGGTACGGAGGGAACTCTAAAGGGCAATATACCGCTTTTACTATTAAAGACATTTTTCCTGGTCTTGAAGAATCTTCACATGCATGACAACTAACCACAAAATTACAATGGTCGCACCACATGTGAGACAATGCAAGTTGCCCATTAGAGCTGTTGACTGTTGGTAGCAGAGACCTCAATAAAATACACACTTCCATGATAAATCTGTTTGAGCACAGATGGAGCAAAAAAAAAAGTCAACTCACTGATTCATCCGCTCCTGCTGTTTGTTCTCTTGTGACAGACAGCCTGAACTATGCGGACAGCTTGCTAACTAGCAATGGCCACCCACCACTGTAGCACTGTTGTGTCTGAACAACTGATATGACATTCTGTCTTCTCCATTACTTTTTTTCTGAAAAAAAGTCTCTGCACTGTTGCATTGATTTTCACCATTCTTATTTTCAAGCTAAGTTATTACCTTATGTAATCTGCTCCTCACCTCTTTCACAGATGAGCGTTGGCCAGGTGGCCAAGCTGACCTGCTCTCCGGACTATGCATATGGTGAACAGGGTTACCCACCAATCATCCCACCAAATTCCACTCTCATCTTTGAAGTTGAGCTGCTGAGTTGCTAAAATGTTTAAGGTGGAGGTTGCTCTCGAGAGTTTCTTTTACCACCCATATTTCTGACACAAGTAACTATTTCATAATTGGTCAAAAGTATTGCAATACTAGTATCTTATTGATGAAAGAATCTTGATATCTTGATGACAATTCAAAAATTTGTTTATTCCAGCATTCATTAGATCTATAATTTTCGATTTTTAAAACAGCTTTTACAAAGCACATCATACATAACAGAAAAATTAGGAAGACCGGTGTGCTGTTCTTTGTGTGCCATAAAACAATTAAGCAGAGCTGCCACCAAATGTGACCAGGTGGCACTAGATTTACAAACATCTTATTTGTTAATAAATGTTTAGTTAAGCGTCTCAAAAACTGTATAAGAATGATCATCGGTGTTAGAAATGCACACCTTTTAACGAAAAGCATATTTGTGTTTTCCAGCCTAAATTTATCCTATCAATAGATGTTTTGTCTTGACAGCTTAAATCTTGACACAATGTAAAGAAGCAATTGCTTTGAAACATAATCATTTAATATAACTTTTCAACCCTACTTGTGTTAAGAGTTATAGTTTGAAGACTAGAATTATAGTTTGATTTCTGTCCCTGTATACATTTCTGTTTTGTTAAAACAAGTGAAGGGCCTCAAGCTTCTTTTTGTTAAGGCATCATGCTTAACATCTTTTTTTTTGTAATTTTATTTCATTACTGTGCCACCCTTTAAGAAAACGTCTTACTGGTGGGTATTGCATTCTTACATTAAAAGGACTGAATACAATATTTTTGCTTCATTCATTGTCATGGCTTAGACTTATGCACAGTTGCTGTAAATGGCTAAGCATTGGGATACATTTATAGGAGCAAATATCTCTAAACATAAATCAAACTCAGGAATTAAATGTTTATATCTTCAGTAATACATGTGTAGAAGTCACTGATGCATTTGTGGCCTGAAGCATTGATGTCCTATAATCCTGGCAGACTAGCAAGGGTACTTGCTTTTCCGTATTTGCTTTTGAGGGATTACTGCATGATCTTTGTACTGTTTTCATGTACACTCGCTATTGTTGTCAAATTGGTCTCTGCTCTGTGGGTGTAGTCTGTAGTCATATGCATCTGTTCCATTATGAAACTAGTAAAAGTCCTACACCCATAATAATAATATCTAAAAGCACAGATGTGTTATCAGGAAACTTACTCAAATGATTAAACGTTTTTTTCTGATTACTAAATATTTTACAGTGTGTTAAATTGATTTCTGTCCTGACACTGAAATCATTACGGGGACAAAAACACTACAAAAATAAAACTCCTGTTGTCAAACCATTGACTGTATTTACTCCGTATCTTCATCATTTTTTTTTAACCGACCAGCCTCCCTTCTTGTCGGTGTATTACATGTATAGAATTTAATGTTCAAATTGCGTCTGGTTTAATGAGTTTGTTGTGATTATGGCCATCTAGTGGGAAAAGGTTGGAATCACATCAGGAACATAAACTTTGCTGCCTTCGCTTACTTCCTGTAATTTCTATTTTACTAGCAAATCTGGGTGAATCTCTATATTTAAATATTTTAGGTAGAAATCAAACTTTGTATACGTCCGTTGTGAAAGAAGTGCCTGAATCCTTCATTCATGTCAAAGCAATATCACAAAGGAAAATACAATATACATATACATTACAAAATTTAATAACTGCTAAGTTAAGAAAGAAGAGATCAGTTAATCAAGAACTAAGTCATTAGTTCATCAGGGAGCAATCCTTTAAGCCTACACCATGGTTAACAGAATTTCCTTCACCTCAACCATCTGTTCTACATGAATGCATCAGTAGCAATGCAGTGATACATATAATTATATAACAGCTAATTGAATACTTTCCTCTGTAACACAGTTTTATGACTACACTTATAAACTTTACTCAAGTAACAATTTCTACACTGCAAATTTACTTATGCTATTTTATTTTTAGCAAAGGATTTGGACGCTGCATTTCTGCTCTTGCATTACGATTGTTACAATTACGATAGCACTTGAATGCATCGTTTCTACGGGTACAGGTCAATGGTACAGGTCCTCATCATCCGCAGTGTCTCATTCGTAAGGAGACAAAACTGACGCACAGGTGGCTTGCGGACAATCTAAAAGTTTATCATCGACATCAATATGACGAGAAACTTAACTTTCGACCACTCAAAAATTTAATTTTGCGGCGTCTACCTGTGTTTATCTGAATTTTAGAAGACTGGGTATACTTTCTTTGTACTCATCAAGTCACGTAAAGAACACGGAGAGACTGGCGCAAATTCACATTGCGCTTTAAATTATGCGCCATGAACTGAGAGGAAGGATGGCGATGACCCTGACAAAGACAGTTAACCTCATCACAGGACTGGTGATTGTTTTCCAGTTTCAATTAAGCTTCATGAAGCTGAAATCAGTTTACGGTAAGTCTTAAAAATGTATCCAAAATCCGCAAACAAACGGAGTGCAAAGTGGTTTGTTAGCTGACTTTAGGGACAGCAGGTCATTATGACATTGTTATAAAAATATTGACACAATGATTTCTCTTTTAAAGTTAGTTATTTTCTCTGTATATTGAATTAAAGTTAATACGCAAGCTAGCTTAACAAACTGACGTTCAACGTTACGTTTTCTGAATATATTACGTGAAGTTTTTTTTCGCAATTTTTTACGCATAATTAATTATTTGTGTCAAGTACCAAGAACAATGTTTTGTTTGGGCCACTGAATATTTTGCACTTTTGTTCAACTGGAAATTTGTTCAGATGTCTCAACATTTTCTTAAATAAATGTTACCCATAATTTTCAGTGTCCTTTGACCTTTTAGATCAAAGTGAGATGCTGGTTAGTATAATTTATTTTAATTTCAATGATTTTTTTTTTTTTAATAAGTAACTAAAATTCAAGGCTAAGTAAGTCATCCTATTTCACGCTGTAATTGTCGGAGCCATTTTATGTTGCATTTATGCTAGTTACCGCTTTAACTGTGTTTCCGCCTTCCACCAACAGGTGGAGAGTTTTCAAGGTAACGAATAAACTAGTTGAAAATCAGGCTCAGGTGTGATGCTGAAGCAGCTGCTTTTCACTTTGTTTTTGCCACTATTTATAGCAAACACAAAGTCAAAAAGATCTTATTAAATTATATAATAAATCTATAATGCTAGTGCACATTATGTAGCATCAACACAGTGGTTAAAACACACAAACACACAGGTGAAGGGCCATGAGGCCGCTGCAGACCCTGGACCACCATGTGACAGATATACAGACACAACACCCTCCGCTGTCCAGCCTCACATGCCTGGTCTTGGACCTGCTGGTGTGAAGAATGTGAAGCATGCCTTCACCCTCTGCTGTGAAGTGAAAAGTTAGGACGCACAGGGTGACCACGCATGTTTGCCACATGGTGCACGCTTTGGGAATTGTTTATGTCTTGCTGCATATGAGAAGAGGTCATTTGTTATATGCAAAGAGGGTTTTCCTCATGTGTTTACCTTAACATAGAGTTTTCTACATCAGAACTGTTTATACCAGCCTGGCCATATTTGATGTCTTTGGATCTGTAACTGGTATATTTCAGAAATTAGGTTCCGTAACTTTGATTCAGATCTGCCACCATTAAGCGACTGTGCATTTGGAAAAAAAAATATGCAATTTATTTAATAGTTTAGTTATCATTTAAGTAATTTTTTAAAAATCTTTTTTTATTCTATTGCCATTTTTACCTTAAAGTGCTGTAGATTAATTGTAAATTGATTATGAATAATCAACTGGCTGTTTTAGCCCTATTTTTATTTAAGTATTCAGATATTTAATAAACCGATCAAGTTGCAACAAAACAAAAAACTGTTGATCAAGAAAACATGTATTTTTCATAATTACTACTGTTTTGAAGTACAGTTTCACTACAAGTGATCTGAAATACATATCTTCTGCATTAGCTTGGATCTCTGGCATTTTGATTTTACTGTTTGCATAAAAAAAACAAAGAGAACAATGTGATCGAAACAACAATCACTTGTCTTCTTTTCCTTGATTCTTCAGGAATCTACCGCACTGACACGCAGGAGCTGTCTCCTCCAGAGGGAGCGTCCTATGTGATTACAGGAACCAACAAGCCCAGGGAGAGGAGGTGGGCATCCAGGGCCAGGTCTGGAGCCCCTGGATGGGCTGCAGATAAGAGAGACCACTACAGAGACCAGCACCAACCAGAGGAATCAGATCCAGACCTGCTGATGGAGGAAGGACACGACAACTCTACACA
>JAPZDZ010000004.1:16758218-16769915 GCA_029783805.1 Acanthurus tennentii
GGATGACCTGAAAAGTGCATAATGTACAAGTTAATCTGTGAATCAGAGGCTTGTGAGCATTAAGTGCTTTACTGGAGAAGAAACAAGATTTTAAAATCTGTTTTGACACAAAAGAAGCCAGTACAATTATTTCATGAGCACTACAATGTGCTCCACTTTCTTGGTGTTAGTAAGGACTCTGGAGGAGCTGCTGATTGATTTTTAAGAAGAATGGACCCTTGAGGAACTTCTGTTTGTTTGTTCAGAGTAATGATAACAAGTGGATGAAAGTAGTCCCTATTTTTAATGTGACTTGAACCTATTTACTGCATTTACTAAAAGTCTGTTGCGCATCCATCCAGAAGTACACAGGAACTTGTTTGTTTAAACACAACACACCCAATTACAAAAAAGAAAAAATAAGGTTTATTTTTGCATCAGTTATAATGTCTTAACTGAAACTAGTCATAAGCTCCTTGTGTCTTTTCCACAAAGCGTGAGAATACAGAGATTTCACTTTTTTTTTGTTTCCAGGGTATCACTTCCCCTGCAGGAACCTTATGTGGTAAGTTAATGTTTAGAGCATGTGTGCTCAGGCTTTTTTCTTTGAATGACTAAAAGGAAACTTAGTGGTGAGCCATGAGCCACAAGTAAACATCCACTGTGTTGTTTAAATGCAAAACAGCAGATGGAACCCAAGTTTCCTTATTAACTGACCTTATTTGCAAAGTGTCACTTTGCCCACTATTCATTAATTTACCTCACAGATGATAAAAGCAACAAAAACAAAAGTAAAGTAATAAAAGTAATAAAAAGTAATAAAAAGTATTATAATTTTTTTTATTATTTAGTTTTGTTCTGTTTTCCTAGAAACATCATGCAAACGAAATCAAACTTCATCAAACCTGACTCGTTGCAGACTGTGAATTAACCCGTTTTTTGTGGGTGAGAGGAGATAGTCAGATCATTTTGCAACAGTTGGAACAAGCAGAAGTGAAAATTTCATCCAAGTCCTCACTTCATTTTTTGAACCGCTTGGTCATGCAAACAGCTTAGACTAAGCTGTTGACATTAGCTGCAAGCTATAACCGAAAGGATTTTAAAGTGTTTTTCTTTTGCAGGTATAATTTTATCATTACTCATTCAGTTATTACTATTTAATGTGAGATGATGCTAGTTCGATGTTAGCTAAATTAGGATTTTGAATTAAGATGCTTGTAAGTGGCTTCGACTTCAGTGCAAAAATTTTGTTGTTTTCCACTCAGCAGAAGAGGAGTCTCAAAAGCAGCCCACTACTACTGGTGCTCCCACACTGCACACCATGTACATCTCCATCCCCTCCATCCTGCTGGGCCTGGGAGGAAAATGTCTGATCAACTGGACCCTCGTGTTTCTCCAGAGAAGCCACATCTGCAAAAGCTTTCTTGGAGTTTTCAGTGTCTTCCTTACTGTTGTTGACACAACCCTGACCATCTCTGTCACCACCCTATACGCCCCTGCTGATGGATGTGTCCTCCTGGGCATGCAGATGACAAGGTACCACGTATGTTTGCTGGTTCAAATCCTCGGACAGGTCTACAGCGCTCTGCAGTGGCCTGTTGTAGTCTTAGCTGGTTTTGACCATTTCTGTTCCATCACTCGGAGGTTGCAGCCCACCACCACCACAGCCAGATTGTTTGTCTGTTTATTTGTGAACGCCACTCTGTGGATCCTCACCGCTCTCTATGTCTTCCTGCTGTCTGACTTCATTCCTGTCTTGGAGGACGTGTCTCACAGCCAGATTCACCAGTGCTGGGTCTTCAGCTCCTTTCAGATCCTGCAGGTTGCCATGTTGCTCCTTCTGACTCTGGGCTGTGCATCGTTCCACGCTAAGTGCAGCACTGGATCATTAAAAAATCATCCTCCCAAAGACGAAATTACAGACCCAAGCAGAACTCACAGCAGAGGAAGCATTGTTAAACAAACTGTGCGTATGTTTCTGAACACATGGGCCCTATTCTTGGTCTTTCTGGCTGTGCTCCACCTGCTACCTGTGGGAGTACCTGCATACCTGGGTCTGAACACTGCCTGGCTTTGCTTCCTCAATAGCCTTCTGATAGCAGTTGTTTTATGTGTGGTCAGTCCAGCCTCACAGCTAGCAAAGGGCTTGGCATCAGTTCCTTCGGACAGCTTCTGTGAGTGGAGATTTCAATTTAGCTTGGCTGCAGAGGACAGAACATGACAGCACCAAGCAAATACACACAGGACAAATGCTGAAGGAGTGAAAAATATCTGCCGAGAGCTGTATTTATGGAAATGTGTGAATTTGTCAGTCATTCAAAGCTCTGACCCAGATGGAAATCAGAAACTATTGGATAGATTGCTTTGAAATGTTTCTTTTTGTAAGGTTGGGTTGTAGGTTAGGTGAGGAACTCTTGAGCTGGTAACATCAACATTCAGATTTTTTGATTCATATCATCCATTTTACATTGTGTGCCATCATGTGTAGTATCGAGTACAAATAAAAATACAGTGTAATCATAATGATGGTGATTGCTGGAATAAGGCAGCAACAATATATATTATTTAAGCAAAAGCAGAACATTCCTCTAGAAGGTACACAATTTAAAACTTTTTGAATAATCTAACTGTAATACAAATAAATAATTGAAATAAAAACACTGGACATTTTAATACTTGAAAAAAATATTTTCCTTTAATTCATCAAAATTAATTACAGTTCGTTAAAGCATTAATGAGCATTTCTTAGCGAAACTAATATCATACTCATGAGCCTCTTTTCTAATTTATTCTTATAAGCCAATTTAGCATGCTAACAAGCTAAACTAAGAAGGCAAACATGGTTTAAACTTTGTCTGTACTACTTATCTAAAGATGACTGGTGGTGTTTGAAAAAATAAGAGGGTATTTTAGATTAAAAACTACATTAGCATTTAACTCCAATTTTTAGTGTGCAAATACCTCATGATACTTCAAAGAGTTGCTTTGACCTCAGACTCTTGTTCCCCATAATAAGTTTTTTTATGATTTGTTGTATCTGAAGGCTATTTAAAAAACCCAGCTGCTTAACCATAAATTTGCACCTGTTCTGTCCAGGTAAACATCCATTTTAGGTCAAGCAGAAACCACTTATGCTAGAAGTTGCAGCTGACTGAATTTTGAATGTGAAATTTGATAGGACACTTATTTAGCGCTGATTTTGCTCTGATTTTAGAAGTGTGTCAACATGACACCAGTTTTAAAACCTGCAACACTAACAGCATGGCATGCTAAGAATATGATTGGAAACAACAAAAGTCTAAAGAGCAACACTGGAATACTTATAATTGATGAATAATCATTTGTTATGTGGTTATCTCCTGTGAGCGGGATTTTTTTCTTTTCTTTTTTATCCATTATCAATTAAAATTGGCCTGTGTTCATATAATAGTTGCAGTTTTAATTGATGCTGAAGTTAAAACTCCATCAGCAGCTTCCATGACTTTCAATAAGTAACTGTAACTGTGAGAATCTTGAGCAAATACGGACATCAACAAGACAAAATCAGTATCACATCATTATCACGGAAAAAAAGGCAAAGGACAACACTGGTTTGACACTACAGAACTTTACTTGAATTTGATCCAAGTTCATTGTCTATACAGGGTATATTTACAAGATCTGAAATCAGGGAAGGGCAAAAACAGAAAAAAAACAAACACTAGATACAACTGAGGTATTAGCTAAAAGCATTTACAGGTATGTAATTTACTAGTAAATATCAATGATAAACAGTTAGAGATGCAGTTTCTTCTGCTTAAAAAACATCTTTTTATATCACAACATGAGGTAGGAGAACAGTGTCTCGATTCATGCAAGAACAAAAGTCTCATCACACTGTAGTATTGGCAACGTAGTATGCAATGGTCATACACAGACACTGTGTTTCATGTTCAGAACAGCATTGAGGGGGAAAAGGGTTCTTTTTAGCCAAGCCATGAACATCTTATTCATCTATAACAGGATGTGTATAAACTAAAACACGGTGTACCTTTTCTTAGTAACCAGTGATCTGTGTGATCAATCACCATTGAAGCCTTAGTCCCTACTTCTCTCACGAGGGCCTAGAAAAATTACTGGTTGAAAGTTATACATCCAACCACAAAGCATACCACTTGCAACTGTTCAAAGGTCACCTTGGATTTGATTACAAGCTTTATTGACATAGCCAGGAGGTGAGGGGTATGTAAATCCTGTATTCAAATATGTTCACATGGTAAAGTTGTGCCCATTTCACTTTGTTTTTCATCAGCTGGGCAAACTTCACATCGGTAAAAATTCTGTACAAAGCATATCCAAGTTCTTGTAACACTGCAAATTGCAAAAAGGCCCAGCACATCATGTTGTAAAGGATTTTTTCCCCTTTCGATTACATTTAGTCCTTTTAATTGTGGTGTACAATTAGCTAAACAACGCCGCCTAGTGTATAAAATGTAAATTACACAGAAAGTAAAATCACAGAGATGATTATTATCTGCAAACATGATGAATTGAAAGGATTTTTTGATTTTTGTTCTGCTGAAGAAGTGATTTATTCAATAAAAACTAATACTGATTATCTTTTGAGTGATGTGAACACATCTAGACGACAGTGTGTGATCAGAATCAGAACCATAACTACAAATCCAGAGTTACGTGAGCAAGTTTTTCTCTTTCCCTTTTCAAAGCTGCTGTGCTTCAGTCAGACCTGGGAGGCCAACAATCACACACACACATACACACACTCTCTCTCACATCATTTCCAAATCAAATTAGGCTACATTGTCTTCATAATCTGACTTTATATTTAGTCAGTCTTCAAATCAATAATGATATAAAACTTGCACATGTTCAATGTTCATGCATATGAGCCATCTCAATAGTTTGTGCGTTAACATGGGAGAAATATCTTTTTCTTTTTTTTAAACAATGAACAGATTGATAGAGTGGCCCAGTGACACAAAACATGAGGGGCAGCAAGACATGCAAAACATTTTTTGTTTGTTTTCTTTTTTTTTTCAAAATGCATTTTTCTTCAATAAATGTTTAGTTTTCAATTTAGCTCAGGGGAGGGGGTTTTAACAAAGAGGAAAAAAGCTCATCACATTACATGTTCAACAGTCCATCAAGATGAAATCCACCAAAAAAAAAAGAAAAAAAAAATAGAGCATAAGTTCATAAAGGGGGGAAATGTGTAACAAAGTGATATTTTCCTATTTTGCCTTTGTCCTGCATCATGTCTCAGTAAACCATGCGTTCAATTTCCCCACATCCACTCGACAAAAGTCAAGTTCTGATGTCTGCAAAGATCACTTTTTTAAAAAAGAACACAAAAAACATCTGAAGCCTTAGTTCTGGTCCAATTAATATAACCTTTTGAAGATTTTTCACATAAGAACAGTTAATATATTAATGACTACTGTATTTACAAAGTGAATATAAATCTTTAGTTAATACGTTAAATATTTTCTTTCATAATTTCAATAAAGGTTTAATGGAACAACAGTAGAGTGTACACTTGCGGCATATGGGTTTATTTTACTGGCTTGCACCTGCACCTGCTTTTATGACTATCAACAAACCAAAACTGTACTCTGCTCGGTCTTTAAGGTCTGTTATTGTAAAGGGAAGCTATGTAAGAAAATCTGCATTGAACAGGATGGAGCACAGTGGAATGTCTATCAATTTGCATTAATAGCAGATGCATAAAAAAGCTCAGAGTTTAGCTGAGGCCGATCCCCTTCTCTTTTTAAACAATTATTTACACACACTCACACGCTTACAGGGATCTCCTTAGTGGAAATAGAAAGCGCTTATGCCTGGCAGCTGACACAAAAACACTCCTCCCTTCCTCTGGCTGGACGTCTGCTCGCGCTCCTGGGCATCTACAAAACACTGCACACCCCCAGCTGATCTGGCACTGGAGATGGATGGACGGGTCTGTGTGAATGGAAGATGGTCGGTTTGTGGGAGAGGAGGGAGGTTGTTGAGCGATGAGGGATCCTGTACAGTCTCAGTCGAGGGCGGGCAGAGGCCCCCAGACAACAACAGCTGCCCCCATTCTGATGGCACAAACAAAAAGGGCTCCCTCTGCAGCTCCAACGTCTGGGCCACCCAGCCCGCCGCAGGGAAAAGTGCACCATTCCCCCGAGCGCTCCCCTCAATCCTCACCTCCCCTCTCTTCCTCTTCCTGCCCGGTGCTGTTTGTTCAGCCAGGCAGAATAACGTGATGCAGGGGCCGGACCTGAGGCCCAAACCACACTGGACTAAATGCTTTCACCTGCGACCCACATTCTTAGAAGACGCTCTGACAAACAGTGGGGATAAAACTGTCTGCTAACAATGAAGTCAAACGATACAAAAAAAGAAGCCCAGAAAACAGGACAGACTGTTGCTTTGATCATCTGCTGGGAACGCCGGGGCCATTGTTCTGCCTGAATGCCTGGACTGCACTGACACACTCGAGTGTGTGCGGGCATGCAAGTATGTCGTATGTATTATGTTGACACAGTACAGCTACAGTGCATGTGACACTCTGCCTTTCTTCTTTCTTAGAAAAGCTACACCGGCTCAACTAGCCCTCGTGTCCACACACATTCCTTTCCCAGGGGATTCTGAGGGAGGAGGGCGTGCTAAGTGCATAATGCTGCTCGTGAGCTTCCTCATGCCACAGTGTTTCCTGTCTAGCCCAAAGTGGGTTAAAAACAACAGTGTTAAGGAGTTTCCCAGCAGAGGGCAATGGTGTTAGCGTACAGTGATGGAAGGTGTGAGGCCTCATGTGAGGGGGTGGCGGCGGTGGTTGTGGGGGTGTCAGAGGAGACACTGGGCAGCTGGTGGATCAACCGACAGACTGTTTGGTCTAGGAAAGGAGAGTCCAGGAGCTGCCCAGCAGAGTGGAGAGGGAGACTAGTCTGTGTTAGGAGCAGCTGAAGTCCAGGCCAGACGATTTGCTAGCTAGCTACCTTTTTGGGGGGGTCACACTCAAAAAAAAAACACTCATTTCAAGTTCAGCATCACTATTGGCATATTTTCATGAGGTTTTCCAACATCCATCTTTTTTTTAACTTTTTTAATAAAGGTTTTTCTCCTCCATATAGATTTAATGTTTTTTAACATGTAAATACACTTTCTGTGTTTTTATAGGAGCAAGAAAAAAAAACAAAAAACAGAACAAAACTGTATTTAAATGTCCATGCAGTTTCCTGCAGTCGCTGGTACTAGAGCGTTTGGGCTGTATGTAAAGAAAGATGGAGAAAAGGGCACACAACCAGGTGCCATTTTGTGTCCGTGGGCACCAGTTGCCGTGCCAGGTAGTAGCATAAAGAAACGTCCGTGAGGAGCCGAGACGAGTCTGTGTGTCTGAGCCAAAGTCTGAAATCTCTGAGTCATTAGCTCTAAAATCCAGAGAAAGCAAGGAGGGCTGCAAGAGGAGGGTAACAACCGTGGGAGAGAAAAACAAAATAGTGATGGGTTGAGTTGGTCTCGAAGTGACCAAACTCCTGTCTGTGAAGCAGCTGCTTGTTCAGTAAAAATGATAAATTAAATCAAAAAAATACATGCCCAAAAATCTTAAATACTGTTTAAAGAGATAAAAGGAAAGCAAAAGAAAGAATAATAATAAAAAAAAAACACAACATAAATTTTTTTCTTTAAGTGATGTTAAATTACAAAAACAAAAGTCAGTCCTACACTGAAATAAAAAGAAAGGGTGAGATGCACAACTTAAAAAACAGCCTGAGGAGATGTGAAGCTCCTTTCTGCTTCAGGCTGATGTGTTTGTGTCTGTAGAGTTGGCGGGTGATCGGGAGAGGAATGAGGGAGGGGGGAGAGGCGCCTGAAGGGGTGGCAGTTACTTTTGGCCAGCCGCTGGGGCCTCTGAGAAAGAGGAAGAGGAGGAGGAGGGTGGGGAGTGGGCATTAGGGGGTCCGGTGGAAGGGGTAGGAGGAGGAGAGGGGCTGCCTCCCACCGTGCCAGACTGGGCCATCTGCTGCTTGAGCTGGGTGATTGTGCGCTCCAGCTTTTCCCTCGCCTCCCGCTCCCTGCGCAGCTCCTCCTGCAGCTCCTGTCGGTCTGCCTCCGCCTGCTCCAGCCTCTGACGCAGCTCCGACAACTGAGAGAGACACAAAGAGGGAGAAGCATGAGGTCAACCTATGCCTACAGCAAATCAGAGGACATTTAGTCTGACACATTTAACAAGAGTCTGCTATAAGTCACAGTGTGTAGATCTGGATGTATGAAAGGATTCTGTGACACAGATACAATACAAAACTACAGAGAGAGTTTCAGAGAATTTTTTTCTTTATCTTAAATGTTGTTTTTCTATAAGAAACAAGGACGATGTTCACAAAAAGACCCTTCTGTCATTATTTAGATAAACAGATGGCAGCTGAAAAGTGTTTAGCTGGTAGGCTTCCATAAGAGACTGTGCAAAGTAGAGCAGAAAGGCTAACTACTGGTGTTGTGACTGCAGACAAAACCTGAATTTGGAGACCCCAACTCGTATAGTTTGTTTTTCTGTCAGCCATCAGCTGTCACATTATGATGCTCAGCCAGCATCTGACTTAAGCTTGTTTACTACAGCCTACTGTCCTGACCAATAAGCTGTCAGTAAAACAAGATGGATAAGGACACCTGAGACAGACGGGTTCACTGCTGTGTTTCTACTCTGACTCTGAACAATTGTCTTAAACCTGTGAATTGCTAAACACAGTGTCTCATTTCAGGCCTAATCTCCTTACCACACAAACAAGCACACCCCTTCCCAAACTGACAAACATCCTGCATTTGATGCCAGAAAAGCAGGGCAGGAGGAGTCAGAGCTTCAATAACTGCAGCCATGAGCTCAGGCCAACAAAACAGAACCCAACTCAAGAATAAGTCGAGTGGAAACCCAAACAAAGGCTCTGAATCTTTGTGTTTTTGTGTCCTTTCACGCTTAAACAGAACCATGACTCACAGCTGACCCACATACACCCAACATGATTTAGCTGGGAAACACTAAATCAAAGAAAGGCTACATCTACACCTCCAGTGTCGAGGTTTCAGTAGAAAACACTCTTCAGTGGAAATATGTGGGTGATAACCACACGATCTGAGAGTTCTGTGCCGTTATCTGATGGGAAAATCAGAGCTCAAAACATTTTTACATTTAGTCAACGCCCACTTATCTAAACATACGGCTGGTACTTACTGAGTGCCGAAAACCAGGCATCTTACTGAGGATAAAAGACTTATGCAGTGGCATCACACTGTACTACTTATCTCACCCTGCTGTTTGATTATGCTGCATATTAACAAAAATGGTCTCATCTTTGCAGCAAAGTCACAAAGGAAAATTCTTGCATAATAATTAGAAAACAAAGCTCATTAATTGGTTTTGAATGATTAGAAAATGCAATAAAGAACTAATTAAGAAAGAACTAATTTATAGAGTATTGTAATATTACCTTCTTGGTTTGAGTTTCCTACTTAAGCTTTGCACTGTCATATCTTCAATAACTAAAACCTGTATAATTAAGCATACAAGTGCATTTACATAATATATATGTCATTGTGATTCAATTAGACTGTTTCTGCTGCCAAAATCAGGGCAGTAAATGAGTGCCGCACGTCGTACCTGTGCTGTGTAGTGGGCCTCTTGCTGGCGCTGTGCCCCCGGCTCGCAGGCGCAGGCCTGCTGTCGGAGCTGCTCCAGACGGGTCTCCAGCTCCAGCTGTTCCTGACGGGCCTGGCTAAGCTGCCGCGCCTGCTCACTATGCACCGCCTCCAGCTCGCAGCGCAGCTCCCGCTGCTCAGCACTCAGTTCTCGTAGCCTAGCCGCCTCGCCTCCGCGTAATGCCTCCAGCTCCTGGAGAGACAGAGACTAAGTCAGGGGAAATAACAATGATAATGTGACACTTCACCGACCCCTGTGGAGAAAAATGCTTTACATTTCAGCTCCTCCACAGGGTCAGATGTTTGCTACCACAAGGAACTCGAATGCAGGCATCTACTGCTTACGTCACCCTGCTGCTCAGATTCAGACAATTGAAAAAAAAAAAAAAAAAATTGTATAAGTTGTATAGGCTCCTAAACACATTCAGAACACATTCTTGACTACATTCATTATGAATGTAGTCAAAAGAAAAAAACACAAAAGAAGAAAACAGGACAGGCTACCTAAATAAAGTGTCATTTCTATATTTACTTATCTCGTATTTAAGAAAATCACAACTAACTTACAATATATTCTGCCAGACATTTGGTTACCAGTATTTTAATTTGTTAATTTAGAATAAAAATACAACTATTTCAACACTGAAAGGGTTTAAATCTTTAAATCAAAATTCAGTAGCAGATGTGAATGTCACTATAATGTAGGTAAGACTTCTTCCATATGTAGGAAATGGAACTTAAAGGAGTCTTTAAATTATAAATAATCTGATTTATATGTGTGAAATATTATGATTTACATGAATGTGGGTGCTGACTTGTTTTACTAACTGCAGAACCATCATATGCAAATATTTGTAATGATAATGTTTTTCTTTAAGGCAGAGGAAGGAAGAGATGAAGGAGCCGGTGAAAGGTGAACATCACCTTCACATCTACGTCAAGGACACTTTTAATGGGCGGGGACCGTTATGGTGTAGCCAGGCATTCATTTATCTTGGTCTTTTTTCTTTTCAACTGCCAACTCACCATTTCCAGCTGCAGCTGCTTGTGCAGGGTGGAGTTGAGCTTCTCCTGCTGCCTGCTGTACATCTGCATGATCTCCACAACAATCCTGTCCTTGTCATCCTCCTGCCCCCCCACCACCGCTGCAGCGCTGCCCACGGCAGAGCTTGTGTCTTTAGCCGCTACTTCCGTTACCGGCGACAACAACGACGCAGGAGGAGGAGGAGGAGGGGTGTGGGCGGGGTTGTGGGTGGCTTTCTTGCAGCTCGGGCTGCTTGTCTCCATGGAAACTGCCTGGGTTTGGCATTCCCGCTCAGTGGCCGAGGCAGCATCGGCACGTTGGGATTTGGCCTCCTCGGCGCCAGCAGATATGGGAGGCGACGCGTGAAGATCTGAGGAGGGATGAAGAGGATGATGAAGGAAGAAATTTTTGTTTTCTTTTTTTTTTTTTTTTTTTTTAAAAACAAAAAAAAGGAGAGGAGGTGGTTGAAAGACAGGAAGTGCGAGCCGAGCTGGTGTACACTCCCGCCTACGCTTAGTAACACCCTCGCACAACCTCATAGAAGCTCACACCTCTTTCTCAGCGTGAGCACACACGCAAGCACAAGCACAGCATGGCAACAGCCAAGGAACCAAACACTCACACACAAATTCTCTGTGTGTGTGAGAGAGAGAATAGAAATGAATAAAGAGCTTTGTGTGGGAGCTGCGCCACTCTGCGTGGGCTCCTCCTCTGTTCAAACTCTGGCCTGTTCCTTCACTGTGGCTTTTTAATGTGTACATCACGGCATCAAAGCATCAAACAGGCAGTGTCACACTCTCACGCGCACACACACATGTGCACGGATGCTGCAGTGGGACATGTGTAGGCTAGGAAAAAATGGTGTGTTTGAAGTTACATGCTCTCAGATGGAGGGAGAAGAAATAGTGAGACAGAGAGACAGAGAGCGTGAATGCTGGGTTGTTTACAAGCCAAATATATTCCTATAGTGTATATGTGTGACAGGACGCAGCATGCTCTATACACAGCATGTCTGGCACCAC